>APFE030732142.1:0-12218 GCA_000404065.3 Pinus taeda | reverse complement strand
GTGTGCTACCTTCTCCTGCTACTGATGGTGCTACTCACTGTGATGTCATTTCCATTCATCTTCATATCCTTTTCCATGAACAACTTGATGTCTTCGTGGATAGGAAAGTTCATAGACACTTGATCGATTGCATCCCCAATTGTGCTCTTAATGGTGTCTTTAACTTTTCTCTCCTGGAAACCATTGTACCTATGCTACTAGGAGGTAGATGACACCTATGATACCTGGAGACATAGCAACATTGATGGAAAGTAATCTGTCACTTGAAAACCAAAACAAACTGGAGGACTATCATGCAACATACCTGTGTGACTATCCTTGAAGATTGCAGAATTTTCACCGAGAGGCTAGGAGATTGACTGGCAAGACTACAGATGACACAGTTCAGGCTATCGGGAGGCTAACTGATTGCTAGAACTGCAGAATGGATAGTGCAGCCTGGCCTACTGAGGACTGAAACTGCGTAATGTGCAATTTCAGTCAGCAGTGACATGCAACTAGCAAACTGCATTACACAGTTTCTGGGGCTTGCAGGACACTCCCTCCAAGAATTGTGCAATGAAAGCCTAGAGGTTAATAATGGGCTAGACTTGCACAATTTCTAGAGGGAAGGAAGAGCCTTCGCTTTTGGAAATGTACAGTGCCAACCAGGAAAGACACGGCCCGGGCCAAGGTAGCCTAGACCGGTCGATAGGCGATTGTAAACATGGGAAGTCCGAATGCATGACGAGATGAGTGAAAGCAAGAATAAACGATCATACATGCAATTAGCAAGTGCAGGATTTAGAAAATGGGAAAACATGCATGTGTGTGAAGCGAGTCGCCGCAATCGCAACTGTCTGTGCAAAAACAATGTCATGCATGCGACGACAATGAGATTCAAAGGAAAACTGAAACGATGCTTCTACAAGCTAACATACATGAAAACAATAGCAAGCGCTCACTGAAATCAAGCAGACAGAACTCACACAAGCCAAAACACAAAAAGTAATAGAAACACAGCGCAAGACATGCAAGCAGGCTTACCCTGAAACAGTTGAGCTGAATGTGTTGACGACTCATATATGTGATGTGGGATGTTAGATTTGCAAGGTCAATGTGAGGAATGAGCTCTGCAACATTCGGTTGATGAGTTTTGATAAAATCTAGGTTCTGACGCACATGCCACAAATCTAGGAAAAGTGACACTTAGCGGGAGGTTTCTCAAATGTTCCTTGCATGTAACCTCCAGCTGCTAAAAATAGATCCCTAAATCAAAGGATTCCTTTACATGCTACCTTGGTAAAAGCAACCCATGCATGCGAATCAGTTTTGTTCTGTTCCAGAGGGAACTGGTCAACCTAAAGGCACATGCATCAGCCTGCGAACCTGGTATGAAACTCTATGCAGTTTTTGGGCTGAGCAAAGATGGTTGTCCCATAGGGATTGCATAATTTCTAGGAGGAATAAGTGATTATCTCCCAATATTACTCAATTTCTAGGTTGTGCAGTTGTCCTGGGTAAAACTACGTAATTTCTCAAGGAAACTTGTTTGACTGTATTACGCAGTTTCTGAGCCCAACAGGCTACTTGGATAGATTTGTGCAATTTTTGCTTGTTGGTGGGTTGGATGTCCCAGAGGGATTTCACAATTTCTTGGAGCAGCAGGTGACTACTGCACAATTTATGGGCTAAGCAGCTATCCTGGGATGAATTGCGCAATGTTTTGAGAGGAAAACTATTAGGAAAATTGCATAATTCTAGAGCCCAGCTAGGTGTCCAGCTGGGTTTGCGCAATTTATGGATTGAAGGTTGGTTCCCCTCTAGAATTTTAGAATTCCCAGAGGGAGCTACTCAACTCGCAATGGACACTAAGTCCAGAAATCAACCTGTGAAGGAGGTGGAACAAACTTGCATGCACATGCTGACAAGACTCTATGAAACAGCTGAAGCTGATGTGTTTGACAGTGCAAGACATGTTTCTGAGGATGGTTGGTAGGGAGGCTCCAAAATGAAGCTAAGGAAAAATTTTGGAGGGTGGTTGTAGCCACTACAACACTTGGTGACACACTGGTAGAACTCTTGCTCTCTGAATGGACCTTGTTCATGAAAAGAATGTCTAACACCTCCAGAAGTATTGTTTAGTTCTATGTTCGTCTTAGTTTCCACACTTGCTTGATTGTAAGATGCATCATCTACCAAGATCTTGGTTAGTTGACACACATTCCAAGCCAAGACAACAACATTGTTTCGATTGGGAATGAGGGGTATATTGGTGCACAAGTCATATGATCGTCAGAGTTTTAGTTTCATCTTCGGTGTTGCTCCGCTACTAGCAAGCCTAGATAGTACCCCAATAGAGTCACATAAGAACACAAGTATTGCTCCACTTCTAGCGAGCCTAGTCATTACCCCATCATAGTTACTTGCATCACCTCTCTACGCAGGAAGCCTTTCTCTTCTTTCTCCTTCTTCATTTTCATTTTTTCATTTTTTTAGTTTTTTCATAACTATGCATAACAATTATTCATTTCAAAGGCAAGAGAGGGATCCTAACTTATTGAGATCAGAATACGTTGTTCCTTCAGAGAAACAGTTTGTATATCCCTCTGATGTGCTTGTTAAGGTTTCCCCCCTCACCTTACTCTACTTGATTGAGCTGACAAAGATTAACCAAAAAACAACTGACTAGAGTAGGTGACACTAGTTAGCATGCAAGAATTTTTTTTTGACCAAGGTTGACTTCGAACAATACATATTTTCCATTGATGTATCGTGGACTGAAGGAAAAAACTTCTTGATACAGAGGTAGGACAACAGATAAGCAAGTATTAATAGTTGTACAAGTCCTCTTGTACTTCACCCAACTTGTTTCAAGAGTGGCACATGATCCATGCGAAACTAACCTATAGACAGAAACAAGCATACAAACAACAAAACAAAACAAAAGAAGAAGTAAATGCATAAGCAAAGAAAGAAGCAAAAGCAAATGCATATGCAAGGTGAGTAAGAAAACAAACTAGCAAGCAAGAAAACATACAAAGAAAGAAGAAAACATGCATGCAAGCAAACAACTCAAAGAAAATACTACTCCTACTCCTAAGCTAATAGTGCATGGGTCGTCTCATGTGAAGTGATACTTTCAATGCAGCCACCGATGCATTGGTCGACCCATGTTGGTGAAGGCAAGGTTTGCGAACATCGTAGTTGCGCAAACCAACAAGCATGAAAGATATAACGATGAAGAAATACATACTCCAAGCTTACAAGTGTCCACAGAACAAAAATGAGTGAAATCACATGACAACACTCTGTGGACTTGCCACTGTGTTGTGCTACACTGGGTGTAGACGTTGAGTATATGCATTCTCTTGAGTGTGACATGCAAGCAAATGTGAGAAAGGTAGACCACTTACATTGTACAGGTGTGCTTGCTATATAAGATTCCTCCAATGCATTAGTGATGGGATCTTGTATTTCGAGTGGAGGAAGAAAAAACTAGGTGTTTGGTTGATCTTCAATGCAAAATAGAGAGTGATGAGAAGCCCTGAGTGTTTCAAAATTTTCCTTATTAGAAGTGAAACCAACCTCAGGACAACGAGGGCCTAACATAACTATCATCTCAAGCTGAAGTGCCTTGACAGTCTGCGGGGTTTTGATTTTGTCCACAAATAGATCATCGTAGACCAGTGGATTAGACAAATTAACAATGAGTGCATGAACACCATGATCAGATGAAGTAGAGAGATCATGACAACAAAGATCAGAAAATCTAGGATGTTTGTCGGCATCCTCATGATTTGATGAATCATGCAGAAGGGTAGATGAGAAGCAAGGATGTTCACCCTTTGTGTTTTCAGAAATGATAGATGACAGATTGGAAGGATTTTTAGAGGAAGATATGTCCTCTCTGCAATGTAATGACAGACTGACATCTGACGTGTCATGTGAATGATCAGAAGTAGAAACATCTAAAATGAGTTTTCGTAGGGGAAATCAGTAGTGCCAGAGTCACAAGGGATGTTAGGATAGAGTAGGTGAGGTGATGATGGAAGGGAATCATCCTTCACTGTGAGTTCTTCTTTAGATTCCCAGACATACTCATCATGAATGATGGTGCAGGTTGGCTGCACAACACCAACTCTATCAAAAACTTGATCCTCGTTCACAACAATTGAGGAGTCCAAAATGGAAGAAGACAAGAGAGAACAATCTAGAGGATCAATAGAACACAGGGACAAAGTTTGAGGGAATGAATCCACATGACAACCAATAGGCTTGCAAGCCAAATCTGCATAGATATCAAGAGTAGGTGGGGTGGGAGGATGTGACAGTTCAACAGATTCGTGTGCATGTTCTCCCACATCAAAATCTAGTGGTGGAGCTATTGGACGAGGTGAAGGTGGACAGACACTTGTGACAACAACGATGCTTGCCTGTGATTCTGTAACTCCATCACCAAAGTGTGCTAAGCAGGATTCGAATGATTTCAAGAATTACAGATTTTCAAATATGTGAAAAAGAAATTCAAATGTTCCATCAAGAAATTCCCAATCAATTTCATCTTCAGGAAATCGGTATGCAATATTACAAAAGCATGTGTGAAATTGTTCAACGAATTCATCAGGTTCTTTTTGTAATTCCATAATTTCTTTGTCGAGCGCTTTACAATTAAAGTGATGGAAATCATGTTCTATTTCTATGACCATATGAGAAAGAGTGAATATATTTTTCAGGCAGTGTGGCACACGAGTACATTGGGTTCCCTCGAAGCATGTAGATGAAAAACGCGCAGGTCATGTATTCTTCAAAGATTCCATGCCTTTCGCATGAGCCTACAACGCCAAACGCGTGCCTAACCAATGCTACATAGACTCCACCATTGTATGTTTTATGTGACAAGTTATCCGAGAGCTCTTTCAATATTATGAAGTGGTTTCCATAAGACATACACTCTGGAAGAGAAACTCTATAGTTAGTCATGTTAGATATGCAGAGATTAAAAAAAATGTGATGACTCAGCTTGTCATCTGGCCCTCCTTCTAGTGCCAAAATGTTGATGGTGCTATACCCGCCAACATGTCAGAGGATCTCCCTAGTAAGAAGTGCCAACTAGACCATAGACCGTTTAGTGTAGGAGTCCCAAAAACGGTATCGGTTTGACCGTGTTTTCACACGGAGGCAAGTAAGATGTCCCTGTTGGTAGCAAGGGTGTGACATATGTGGCAAGTGAAGGAAGGTGTATGAACAATTCTAACACACAAAGGGTGATGTTATTGCGCCCCTTGGAAACCTATGAAGTCACAGAGTTAAGAAGGGAACACATGAGCAAAGATGCATCACAAACTAGAAGGCAAGTGAGCTATCAATCCAAAGTGATGGTTAAACCAACAACACATTTCAATAATATTCATACATACATATACAAAGAATAGCTACACATGCATGCATAAGCAAATAGATACATATATCATTTAGAGTAAACAAGATAGTTGAAATATAATATGGCATATGCATGAAACGTGTTGGCTATGTTATATTAAGAGGTGAAAGTTCCAGTCATACAATACAACCATTAACAACCACTAGTTCTGATAGCAGAACGTTACATTCACTGCTGCCTACTACTTCAAAGAGATATACTAGCTCTGCACAGTGGAGAAGCCAAGGCTCATTACAATACTATCCAAGCTTTCTCTAGATGATCCTATTGGAAGCTTGGCTAACCAAAATCCCATACAATGAGTTATGAGGTACTTTTATAGCAAAGGGTGGGGTGACCCTTGACATTCTCCTTTGTGACTGTTCATCTACCCTCATGAGTCTTCAACTACTCTATCATTGTTACATTCAACTATCGACAATTCGACTTCCACTTGACAAGATGTTACATACAATATGCACATGTACCCTTGTGAGACAAAATGGCTTGAGCAAACCATGCAAGACATCACTGACACTTGGACCATTGTGGGATGACCAACTCTTCGACATCCTCATGGTGGTCAACCATGGGGGACTAATGTCAAGCTTGGTGGTCCTTGGTGGTGTCCGAGCACTCAATGGTGACATCCTGTTGAAATTGAACTCTTGCCTCCAATGCATCTAGGTACACTGGTATGGCTTCTCTGTCCAACTCATCTGATAGCATGCACATGGTTGTCCTGGGTGCAGCTGGACCAACAACATATTGATGCATAGTTTCTATGCTAATCTCCAAGCATGTGTTACTGGTCATGTGCATCAACTTGTCAGAATACATGTTCAGTTCTAGTCAAACTTGCTTCTTGTCTTTGCTTTGGTGAGTGTGCCAAAAGGGTGGGATCAAATGCATGCAAACAACGACATGCTTGCAATTGAATTCCCTTGCATGCTAACAACACCATTTCTCACCTTGTTTTCTTTGTGCCAACTGTTGGGATGTATATATAACTTGTACATGCATAGTTTCATTTGTCTGTGCATGTTGTGCCCCCTATTGTACATGTTCCTGCTGTAACTCATTCTCTCATCTGTGTAGCTCTTGTTCTTCCTTGAGTTGTTGCTTCAGCACATGCAACTCCTTCTCTATTTCTCTCTCTACCTTCATGCAATCTTTGTTTCGCGCCGTCACCTCATAGCCTTAATATCCAAAGCTGCTTTCATCATGAGTGGATCTACTTTGAAGTTGCAACTTTGCTCCGCCTATATGCTGTCAGCAACCTTCCTCTTGCATTCGTCACCTGCAAGTGTGCTTCCTTCTACCACTGTTGATGGTGCTCCTCGTTGTGATGTCATTTTCATTCATCCTTATATCCTTTTCCATGAAAAACTTGATGTCTTCGTGGATAGGAAAGTTCATAGACACTTGATCGGCTGCATCCCCAAGTGCGTTCTTAATGGTGTCTTTGACTGTACTTGCCTGGAAACCATTGTACCTGTGCTGTTGGGAGGAAGATGACACCTGTGATACCTGACATAGCAACACTCATTGAAAGCAATCTATTAGTTGAAAACTAAAACAAACTGTAGGACTAACATGCAACATACTTGTGTGATTGTCCGTGAAGATTGCACAATTTTAACTGGGAGGTGAGGAGACTGACTGCCAAGATTGAAATGACACAAATCGATCTACTGGGAGGCTAATTGACTGTTGGAAATGTGCAATGGACAATCCAACCTAGCTTGCTAAGGCCTAAAACTATGCAATGCACAATTTCAATCAGAAGTGACATGCAACCAATAAATTGCATTACACAATTTTTAGGGCTAGTAGGACATTGCCTCCAAGAATTGTGCAATGCAAGCCTGGAGGTCAGTGTTGGGCTAGACTTGCAAAATTTCTAGAGGGAAGGAAGAACCTTCTCTTCTAGAAATGCACAGTGCTAGCCAGGCAAGGCATGGTCTAGGCCAAGGCAGGCTAGACCAACCAACAGGAGACTGAAAACATGAGAAGTCTGAATGCATGATGAGATGAGTGCAAACAAGAGTGAATGATAATACATGCAAATAGCAAGTGCAGGTTTCAAAAAACAGGAAAGCATGCATGTGTGTGAAGCGAGTCGCCACAACAGCGACCGTTTGTGTAAAAACATTGTCATGCATGCGAGAGTAGTGAGATGCAAATGAAAACTGAAACAGTGCTTCTACAAGCTAACATACATGAAAAAAATAGCAAGCGCTCACTGAAATCAACCAGATAGCACCCACACAAGCCAAAACATAAAAAGTGAAAGAAATGTAGTGTAAGACATGCAAAGCAGGCTTAACCTGAAACAACTGAGTTGAATGTGTTGATGACTCATAGATGTGGTGTGGGATGTCAGAGCTGCAAGGTCGATGTGAGGAATGAGCTCTATAGTATTCAGTTGATGAGTTTTGATAAAATCGAGGTTGCGATGGGCATGCCACAAATCTAGGAAAACCGACACTTACCAGGAGGTTTTTGAAATGATCCTTGCATGTAACCTCTAGATGCTAAAAATAGACCCCTGAATCAAGGGATGCCTTTGCATGCTTCCTTGGGAAAATTAGTCCATGCATGTAAAGGAGTTTTTTTCGGTCTCGGAGGGAACTGGTCAACCTGAAGGCACATACATCGGTCTGCGAGCCTAGGATGAAAATCTACACAGCTTCTAGGCTGAGCAATGATGGTTGTCCCAGAGGGATTGCACAATTTCTGGGATGAACAAGTGATTGTCTCCTAAGATTACGCAATTTATGGGTTGAGCAGCTATCTTAGGTCAGACTGCGCAATTTTCTCAAGGAAGCCTGTCTGACTATATTGCACATTTTCTGAGCCCAACGGGCTGCCTGATTAGATTTGTGCAATTTCTACTAGCTGCTCGGTTGGATTTCCCATAGGGATTGCACAATTTCTGGGAGTAGCAGGTGACTGCTTCCATTAATTTCACAATTTCTAGGCTAAGCAGTGGTCCTAGGATGAATTGCACAATTTTTTGAGAGGAAGACTGTCAAGAATAATTGCGTAATTCTGGAGCCCAAGTGGGTGTCGAGATGGGTTTGCACAATTTCTAAAGGAAAGGTTAGTTCCCCTCTAGAATCGCGTAATAACCAGAGGGATCTACTCAACTAGCAACTAACACTAAGTCCAAAAATCAGCCCATCAAGGAGGTGGAACAAACTTGGAAGCACAGGTTGACAAGACTCTTTGAACTAGTTGAAGTTGATGCGCTTGGAAATGAAAGACATGCTACTGAAGATGGTCGGTAGGGCGGCTCGAAAACAAATATAAGGAAAAAATTTGGAGGGTGTTTGTAGCCGCTACAACACTTGGTGACACACTGGTATAACTCCAACTCTCTGAATGGATCTTGTTCATGAAAGGAAAGTCTAACAACTTTGGAAGTATTGTTCAGTTTTCTATTCGTCTTAGTTTCCACACTTGTTTGATTGTAAGATTTAGCATCTGTGAGGCTCTTGGTGGGTCGACACACATTCCAAGCCAAGCCAACATAGTTGTTTCGACTGGGAACAAGGGGTATATTGGTTTACAAGTCATATGATCATCAGAGTTTTAGTTTCATCTTCGGTGTTGCTCCATTGCCAGCAAGCCTGAATAGTACCCTGGCAGAGTAACGTAGGAACAAAAGAATTTCTTTGCTATGAGTGAGTTTGGTCAATACCTTGGCGGAGTTACTTGCATAACCTCTCTACGCAATAAGAATTTCTCTTCTTTTGCCTTGTTGATTTTCATTTTTCATTTTCATTTTTTCATTTTTTCATAATTGTGCGTAACACTTATTCATTTTAGAGGCAGAAGAGGGATCCTGACTTATTGAGAGAAGAAGAGGTTGTTCCTTTAGAGAAGTAGTTTGTATATACCTCTGACATGTTTGTTAAGGTTTCTCCCTCACCTTACTCTACTTGATTGACCTGACAAGGATTAACCCAAAAACAACCGACTAGAGTAGGTGACACTAGTTAGTGCGCAAGTGTTTTGTTTTCACCAAAGTTCACTTCGAACAATGCATATTTTCCATTGATGTATCATGGACTAAAGACAACAAGTTCTTCATACATAGGCAAGATGATAGATAACCAAGTATTGATAATTGTACAAGTCCTCTTGTATAAGAAAAGCAAGAAGCAGAAGCAAATGCGTATGCAGAGCGAGTAAGAAAACAAACCAACAAGCGAGCAAACATACAAAGAAAGAAAGAAACATGCATGCAAGCAAACAACTCAAAGAAAATACTACTCCTACTCCTAAGCTAATAGTGCATGGGTCATCTCACATGAAGTGATACTTCCAATGTAGCCACTTGCATATTGGTCGACCCATGTTGGTGAAGGCATGGTTCACAAACATCGTAGTTGCACAAACCAGCAAGGATGAAAGAGATCATGAATAAGATGTACATACTCTGAGCTTACAAGCGTCGATAGAACAAAAATGAGTGAAAGTGCATGACATGCACTCTGTGGACTTGCCATGGTGTTGTGCTACACTGGGTGTAGATGCTGAGTGTATGCATTCTCTTCAGTGTGACATGCAAGAAAACGTGAGAAAGGTAGACCACTTATGTTGTGCAAGTGTACTTGCTGTGTAAGATTCCTCCAATGCATGAGCGATGGAATTGTATAGTTCGAGTGGAGGAAGCAAAATATGGGTGTTTGGTTGATCTTCAATGCAAAAAAGAGAGTGATGATGAGCCTTGCATGTTTCAACAATTTTCTGATCAAAAGAGAAAACAACCTCGGGACAGTGAGGTCTGACATAACCATCAACTCGTGCTAAAGTGCCTCAACAGTCTATGGGGTTTCGACTTCGTCGATAGATAGATCACAGTAGACTAGTGGCTTAGATGGATTAACAATGAGTGCATGAACATCATGATTGGATGAAGTAGAGAGATCATGACAACCAAGATCGAAAAATACAAGATGTTCATCAGCATCCTCATGACTTAATGAATCATGCAGAGGGGTAGATGAGAAGCAATGGTGTTCACCCTCTATGTTTTCAGAAATAACAGATGAAAAATTAGACAGATTTTCCAAGGAAGATGTGTCCTCTCCACAATGTAATGACAAACTAACATCTGATGTGTCATGTGAACAATTGGAAGTAGAAACTTATGAAAATGAGTTTTCATAAGGGAAATCAATAGTGGAAGAATCACAAGGGATGTCAAGATAGAGCAGGTGAGGCACGGATGGAAGGGAGTCATCCTTCACTACGGGTTCTTCTTTATATTTCCACACACACTCATCATGAATGATGGCGCAGGTTGGCTGCACAACACCAACTTTGTCAACAACTTGATCCTCGTTCACAATAGGTGAGGAGTCCAGAATGGAAGATCACAATGTAGTACAATCCAGAGGATCAACAAAATGTAGGGATGAAGGTTGAGGGAACAAATTCATGTGACAAGAAACATGATTGCAAGCTAAATATGCATAGATATCAAGAGCTGGTGGGGTGGGAGGATGTGACAATTTAACAGATGTGTGTGCATGTTCTCCCACATCACTCTACAGTGGTGGAGTTGTTTGATGAGGTGAAGGGGGACAGTCACTTGTGACAACAACTGTGCCTACCTATGATTGTGCAGCTCCATCAAAGAAGTGTGCTAAGTAGGATTCAAATGATTTCAAGAATTGCAAATTTTTGGATATGTGAAGAAGATACTCAAATATTCCATCGAGAAATTCCCAATCAATTTCATTTTTGGGAAATCTATATGCAAGATTACAAAAGCGTGTGTGGAACTATTCAACGAATTCATTGGGTTTTTTTCATAATTCCAAAATTTCTTTCTTGAGTGCTTTACGGTTAAAGTGATTGAAAGCATGATCTATCTCTACGACCATATGAGAAAGAGAATGAATAAATTTTTCAGGCAGTGTGGCACACGAGTTCATTGGGTGCCCTCGAAGCGTGTAGAGGAACAACGTGCAGGTCATGTATTCTTCAAATATTCCATGCCTTTCGCATGAGCCTACAACGCCAACCGCGTGCCTAACCAAGGCTATGTAGCCTCCACCATTGTATGTTTTATGTGAAAGTTATTTGAGAGATCTTCCAAGATCATGAAGTCGTTTCCATAAGACATACACTTGAGAAGGGAAACTCTATAGTTAGTCATGATAGATATGCAGATATTCCAAAAAAAATTGAGGACTCAACTTTTCATCTGGCCCTCCTTCTAGTGCCAAAATTTTGATGGTGCTAGACCCACCAAAATGTCAGGGGATCTCCCTAGTAAGAATTCCCAACTAGATCACAAACAGTTTGGTGTAGGAGTCCCAACAGTGGGTCATATGGTATCACCTTGACTGTGGTTTTGCACAGAGGAAAGTAAGATGTCAGTGTTGGTAGCAAGGGTGTGACATATGAAAAAAGTCAAGGAAGGTGCATGAACATTTCCAACACATAGAGGGTGATGTGAGTGTGCCCCTTGGAAACCTGTGAAAGCACAGAGTTAAGGAGGGAACACACAAGAAAATATGCATCACAAATTGGAAGGCAAGTGAGCTATCAATCCAAAGTGATGGTTAAAGCAATAAAAAATTTCAGTAAGATTCATACATACATGTACAGAGAATAGCTACACATGCATGCGTAAGAAAATAGATACATACTGATGCACAGTGTCTGTGCTGATGTCCAAGCACGTGCTGGTGGTCATGCACATCAACTTTTCGGAATACACATTCAGCTCCAGTCAAACTTGCTTCTTGTCTTCGCCTCAGCAAGTGTGCCAAAAGGGCAGGATCACATGCGTGCG
>APFE030732137.1:0-16483 GCA_000404065.3 Pinus taeda | reverse complement strand
ATATAATAATATTAAGGATATTAATAATATCTAGTTTCATAATATTAAAAAGTAGTACAGTAGCGGTAGTGGTAGCAGGTGAAGTTTTAGTTTTACAATTAGAATTTGATTTCTCTCTCATTGCATGCATGATTGAAACACTTATGGGAGGCACATGGTATCTTGACAATGGTGTCTCATTCCATATGACAGGGAATAGAGATCTCTTTAGTGATTTTGAGGAGAAAGACCTTAAGTAGAGCATAGAGTTTGGAGATGACGAGAGGTATAAAGCTACCAGGATTGGTATAGTTACCTTTCAGAAGGAGTTTGGCTCCTCTCTCAGGTTCACAAATGTGATGTATGTTCCAGGACTAAAGAAGAATCTTGTTTCGGTTGCAGTATTGGAAGACCGTGGCTATGATGTGTTTTTTAGCAGGGGAAAGGTTTTCCTTAGACACATCACCATGGGATAGGTGAAACAGATCGGTGCACGGATCAAGAACCTGTATGCTCTTGGGGTTCAAGATGCATGCAAAGCCTTGAGAAGCAAGGAAAAGGTTAGAGACTTGGTGGTTGAGAGGGAGAGTAATTTACCTCTCAACATGCAGCCCCAGAAGAAGCCTCTGAAGCAGGATCAGGAAGTTGTAGAAAATCCACAACCAGAGAAGCTGAGAGGAGATTGAGTGGAGAGATCCACTCAAGCAGTCTCAGAAGCAGTCTTAGACAATTGTGGAGCAAGCACCATTGGAGAAGCCGAGAGGAGACCGAGTGGAAGCATCTAGTCATGCAGAGACCTCTAGTAAGGGGGGAATTTCGAGACAAATGGGCAGAGGGATCACATGCAGCCATACCTCCAGGTGTGAGGTAGGGAGATGTGAAGTGCTAGTCCAAAGAGGGCTGAAATTGGGCAGAGTCCATTGAGTGGTTTTATCTCACGGATCGTACCTTGCAACAGGAGCCCAAAGTACATAGTAGCGGGAGGAATCAATGGCATTGATGCAGTAAGAGATCAAAGTGACAAAGGCTAGAGCAGTCAGATATTGAAGAGCATAGAGAGGGTTCCCCCAAGAATAGTTTTGGGGCTAAAAACCTATGTTTTGGGATAATTTTATAATAAAGTTTTAAAGTCTCCGCATTTTGTGGTCACGGAGCATGAAGGTGTCAAGAGTCATAAAGGGTTGTTCGTCCTTATTTTGTAAAGTGTCAAGTCGGCTGTAAAGATCCACACATTGTTCACGAACAATGCGATTGTTTAAAAGGGAGCTAAGTAAGCTCTAGGTAGTGAAGTGTTAAGCATTGGAGTTTTGGTAGAGAAGTCTAAGTGTTCTCGGGTCTTAACGTAGGTAGAGGCTCTACAGCTTAGTGCGTAGAGGCCTAGGGTGGAAGTCCGCAACTGAGTGTGCGGACCCTTGCAGCTGTGTGCACAGGGCAAATAAATTCTGTATTAAACCAAAAGATATCAATAAAGAGAAGTATTTTGCAATTCCTGTGTATTTAGTTTCTGTTAATGCATCTGATTATATTTCATTTTGGATTTAAAATACAATGTTTATGTGATACACGAATATATGTGATTGTATTGGTTAACTGAACGCGAGTAAGGATATCAGTTTACACGGTGCTAACTATGAGTGATTAGTAAGGTAAGTAAATACTTGATAACTTGGGAACCTATACAATACATTCTCATAACTGTGTGAAAGTACCTGGACCACGGGTTAAGGTTGCGTGAAGGTCAATCGTACACTTTCGTGGAGGTACTGAAGGGCAGAATAAAGGGTAGACTGATAGAGCCCTAAGGCCTAGTGACTTGTGCAAGAGTAGGAGAAGAGCGTATAAATTGACATCGCGACCATGTCAGGGTGCAGAAACTTGATTCCAACATCCCCCCATAATTCTTCAGGTGAGACTTCGGTCCCGCTCCGCGAGCCAATGCTGAAAGGGCCAGTAGTGTAGGGATTTATTTGGCTAACTAATGCTTAACCTGGGTCAGGCCCCACAAAGCCAACAAATGGTTCCATTGTTGGGACCAAAATTTGCATGAGAGATGTGTGATGTCATGTCACTGGAATCCAACTAAGAAAAGAGGTCGAAGAATGGTTGGATAGGAAGATCCACGAGTTCGCGCTGCAGGAGAACAAAAATCCATGACTGACAAAGGAACAGTGGCTAGATAGATACATGTATACAGAAATCCACGAGATCTTTTTCTGTTCCTTTCTAGTTGAGTTATACGAGTGGATCGCGAGGCTAGCGGATAGCCAAGGAAGGTGGAAGCTTGATGGTCCCATTGTCTAGACCCCAGAATTAGTACAGAGACTCGAAGCCTCTGAGGATAAGATCGTTCGCGGTGTCGATCATTGGCTCAATCGTATCATAAGGGGATTTGTGACAAAATTCGTAGGCGATACCTTAGTCAGTTACAGCGAGGATGAGCGGTGATTTTTCAAAGGTCCGCGAGGTAAGTACTTGAAGTCTTTAAATACTTGGATTAAGATGTTATTGTGTGAAAAATGGGTTATGCAGTTACCTTGATGTTCAAAGCTAGGCGAAGTGGAAAGACTTACAAGAACAAAGAAAGAAAAGGTCCCGAATATAGCCCACTGATTTCACCTCCTTTGAGTGACGAAGAGAGAGTAGCGCAGGCTTCTCTGCGAAGTGCAGTTCAGTTGATAAAATGAGGGTCCCCACGGCTACCACCTCCACCCACCCCACCACCACCTTCACCACCATCGCCCCCTACGACTTCGCCCACACCACCACCACCACCTTCACCACCATCCCCCCCTGCGACTTCGCCCACACCACCACCACCTCCACCATAGTTCAACATAGCGAATTCAGTGAAGTTGCCTTTGTTTAAGGGCTTGGGAAATGAGGACCTGGACCAGTTTTGGTTCATCGTAAAAGTTGTATGGGAAGCTCAAGGCGTCACAGACAATCACATGAAAAAGGCAACGTTGGATAGTGCTTCACAGGATCGTGCACTAACTGGGTACATTAAGTACTCTAATGATAAACCAAACACTGGGTTGGCAGAGATCCAGACTGTGTTGAATAAAGAGTTTAGTAGGCATAAATCCGAGGCGCAGTCGATTGTGGGTTTCAAGGAAATAGCGATGAAACTAGGTGAGACACCTTGGGAACTGGATCAGAGATTAATGTGTAAAATCCGTGAAGCTAATATGAACTTAATAGATGGACAGCACCGCGAGTGGTTCGTGGCTTCACTCCTGCCTCACCTTAGGGTTGCACTGTCACAACGGAAGATTATGACTCAGGAAGAGGCCTTGAAGGTTGCCATAAGATTGCATGAAACACTAGTGCAAGATCCAAATATGGGGGTTCAGCAAATCCATGTGCAGTTGCAAAATCTTTGCCTCGAAATGCAAAGTTTGAACCATGACAGAACAATTCGACCGAAGGCGCGCAAAGAGGTATGGTGTCTAAAATGTAAAGGTCAGGGGCATGACAAAGACCACTGCCTGGTGTTTGCGAACTATATTGCAGGAGGAGGACCGATGCCTTTGAGGTCGGAAGCCCAAGCATGATCGAGCGCAAGGCCTGTGTTGTGGTGCGCTATATGTCAAGTAGCAGGGAAACATATGACTGATAACTATCATTTGTTGTAGAAGTTTGTACAAACGCCACAACAACTATTCTGCAACTTCTATAAGTCGGTAGGGCATGATGAGTGCAACTGTAGGGACCAACCCTATAATTTTTTTTTTTTTTTTTTTAAACTAAGAATACAACCATAAGAAACTATCATTGGGAACTCAAAAATATTAAGCACTTATATAAAACATCCTTGAATTTCACTGCATTAAACATATCATCTAGTTATATGTTATTAACTAAATTCATAACGAAGTCATATAAAAAAACATTATAATCACATAGGTACCGTTCACCAGGAGACGCGATTCAATCTTGACTTGCTGCTACTTGCGCTCTTTTGTTTGTCGGTCACCTCCAAGCGTGAATGTTGATGTGCTTAATCCGAATGCAGTGACCCACCGGTTGACCTCCCAGCCTACTTCTTGGTTACTCTCCTTCCCAACGGACCCCCGAGTCGTAATGAGGTTGTATAATGGATGAAATATATTAGTTGGTAGAGGAGAACACACTTTGGCTCAAGAGTCCCCTCTCTAAAGTCCTCTGCCTCACCAAACTCATTATAGCTCGTAGTCACTACTCTGACATAGTCTCATCCATCCAACAATAGGGTAAAAGAAAAAGGTTCATTCTCCCATGATTTGCCCTTTCTTTTATTGGAGTCATCATAGGTGACACTTGGCATTTCATGCATAATTAATTATTTTTGATAATCCATTAGTTTGATTATTCACCCACCCATGTGTCATTCTCTCATCAAGGATCTCCAAAATTATTTACTTAAATTTTTAATTTAAAATAATATTTTTCCTCACCTCAACAAGATTCCTATTTCTTCTCCTAGTTGTCTCTTGATTCCCCCTTTTTACTCCCTTAATTTGTGTTCATTACTAAAGTCAATTGATAGGTCAAGATTTTATCCCCTATCTACTCCCTAATTTAACTCAAGTTATCTCTTAGATAGATATTCTTATATTGGTTGTTGCCACATGGAGGTTCTCTAAATTTCTCTAAAATTTAATTTATTAATATTATTTTAATTTACCATCCTCTTCTCTTAAGTAGGTTTAACTATTTTAGGATTAATATTTATCCTTAAATTTACGTCCCTCTTTCCCATTTTTACCTAATTAAACTACATTACCTACCTAATATTTTCCAACATGGGAAATATAGAGTTTTTAAAATAAAATATTTTATTTCTTCCAATGATCCTCTTAACCCAAGTTTTATTCTTGATTTAATTACCTCAATTTCTAACATCATTTACCCTTGACGTGAATTTACTTAATTTTCATATCTTGATTATATTTATTAATTTATTTATTTTAATGATTCTAAGGGTGCCAAGTTTGGTCGTGCCCTTCAAGAACTTCCCTTAAATTTCGAAGCGTGCCACGCCTAACAACTTATTTGTGATTCCAATGGTGCTAAGTTGGTTGTTCCCTTCAAGAAATTCCCTTGAAGTTCCAAGGGTGCCACACCACTTGCCCTTCAAGCATTCAGTGGCTACGAGGGGAAAGTATAGGTGCAACAACAGAGACCACTATCATCTATTATGTTCCCTGCTATAGTGAGACTAATGGTGTCGAGGATCAAGGAATCCGCATTGATGCGCGCCCCTGGTAAAATCCTCATGAGTGAACCAACTTTGGGACCTGCCCCCATGACACCATGATCTTCAAGGCGAAGGTGGTTCAACCTTTCCAGCCCAAGTCACGGCAGGAGTGCTAGTGGGTGAGATCAGGGACACTGTCCCATCCCTCCCATGTAGTTCCATCCAATTGTACAACCTCATCACCCATATGTGAGTCATTCGACCAAGCAACTAATCTGTGTCTGCAACCACTAACATACCATTAGAATATAGATAAACATATATAGCAGGTTTCAAAATTGACTTATAATTTTAAAGATAAAATAATATAAGTTTTCATCAAACCAGGTGTCGTCAACTCGTCATATGCAAGTGCCTCTGGTGGTTTCCTGCCATACTCAATAATCATTAGTAACAAGGTTTCTCAGTGTTAGCCATTTTCATAATAGCATTATCACCATCACCTAGTCATTCACATCATTGTTCATTGTGAACCAAAACTAATGCAAGTAGGTAACATAGGGAACACATCCATCATGGCTATCATCATCATAACATCAATAGAAACATGCATATCCATCAAAGCTATCAACATCGTAACATCAATAGAAAACATACCTATCCATCAAAGCTATCATCATCATGATATCAATTGAGAGCATACATATCCTTTAGTGCTATCATCATCATAAATTCAATAGAGAACAAATATAACCATTTATGCCATAATCATCATAATATCAATAGAGAACATGCATAACCATTAACGTTACAATCATCATAATACCAATAAAGAACATACCTAACCATTAATACTATTATCATCATAATGTCAATGGAGAACATACATAAACATCACAACCACTAATAATAGATTCATGTGTCCGGATCCTCAACCTGAGGTCCTCAAAGAATAAAGTATCACCTGAGGTCCTCAAAGAATAAAGTATCTAAGATAATGTCATATTAAGGTCGGGAAACTAGAGTGGGCACTACAATAGCTGCTGAAGTTATGAATTGATGATGGATAGAACACCTACCTATAGAGTTCAGGCAGAAACGTGGCCTCCTAACCAGAGCGTTAGGATGGCGCGAATAGGCTTTCAGGTGCGCAGACGAGGCCGAGGCGGAGGAAGACCTAACATAGGTTGGGTACAACTATTCTGTTACAATTGTGGAGGACCAGGACACTATGCCGTGAATGCATTAACCCAACGCGTCCATCGTGAAAATATTGTTCTTAGTTTTATCATGAGACGGAGGATTGTCCTACACTGATAGTAAGGATACGCGACAAACGGGTGCTACCACTGCAGCCGACTCAGAACCTGCAAATGATGAGGGTTGAGCCTCGAGAAGAGGATTTGAATGTGAATATAGTGCTCCGAAGTGGAATTGCAACAGGTCACGTTAAGGGGAAACAACCCGAAGACAGTGCATGGGTTCGCAAAGCTCCAATGAAAGAGGCTAAATTTGATTTGGAGTGCACACGCGAAACGTTCATGGAAGCAAACAGAGCTTCACTGAGGCCTCTACCTTGAAGGCAAACACATGACTGCCCCAGAAGGCTGCACCATCCAGCAGAAAAAGGAGTTAGTGGTGCGCACGACAGACTTTTTTGTCATTGCTGGACATCTATACAAAATGGTGTCTAATGAAGTATTACAACGATATGTACCGGAGTTTTAAAGGAGCATTATCCCCGCGGACCCTCATGGGGGCACCGTGGGAGGCCATTATGCAGGAAGAGCGACCGCGCAGAGAATTATACACACAGGGTTGTGGTGGCCAACCCTCCATCAGGATTCCAAAGCCTATGACAGTGTGTGTGACGTGTGTCAAAGGACTGACAGGCCATCACGGAGGGATGAGCTGCCTCTGAACCCACAGATGACGTTACAACCTTTCGAGAAATGGACGATAGATTTTGTGAGACCCATTCAGCCCCAAGGGAAGAAGACGAGAGTGTAGTAGATTATCACTATGACTGAGTATCTAATTCGATGGGCAAAGGCACAACCTGTGAAGGACTGTACAGGCATGACCACCGTGAAGTTTCTCTTTGAGTATGTACTAACACGATTTGGGTGTCCAAAGATTTTGATGAGTGATCGTGGTACACACGTTCTGAACGAAACGATCAACGCGCTGACAGAGGAATTTCAGGTATATCACCAGCAAAGCATGCCTTATCACCCACAGGCTAATGGGATGATGGAAGCATTCAATAAGGTACTGAAGAATGTGCTAACCAAGATTTGTGATGCTCAGCGAAGTGATTGGGACCTGCTCATACCTGTAGTATTATGGGCCTATCGGACGACATGCAAAAAGTTGACTGGACAAACACCCTTTAGGTTTATATACGGTGTTGAAGCAATGATGCCCATGGAATAAATTGTGATTAGTATGAGCATAATGGAACTCACGGGTATGACGGATCATGGAACCCTAGAAGAGAGGCTCGCACAACTTGCTGAGCTTTAGGAATAAAGATTTCTAGCTAGATTTCACCAACATATCCAAAAGCAACACAAAAAAGCAGGGCATGATCGGCACATTAATTTGCAAACCTTCGAGGTAAATGCTCTGGTTTTGTTATATGACAACAAGTTTGATAAATCTCTAGGGAAATTCAGAATGTACTAGCTAGGGCCCTATGTCATTAAGGAAATTACTGACGGTGGAGCAGTTCAATTGGTTAAATTGAATGGAGATCCCTTCCCAGGAAAAGTGAATGGCAACTGATTGAAGCAATACACCGCTGATCCGGCTAGGTGTAGCATAGTCTTAGCGCTCCAAGAAGCTGAAAGGAGGCACAAGACTATAAACTACACTGCCAGGGTTGGGGAACTACACAATTGGAGGATTGTGCGGAACAAGGAAATGTCACAGGGTTCACGACAACGTGAAGAGAGTTGCGCTACCCAAGGAAAATCGCATAGGTTAGCCCGAAAGTGATTGTTAAAGTCATTGTTCATGATTTGATGGTAAGAATGCAGCCAAATGGAGCAGGTGACCGGAATTTAAGATAGAATTTATGGGTAAGATCTTGGGAAATCTACCGCCAATCGAGCATTAATGAACTGAATGTGGGGGAAATGGTCAGATTTGAATTCAAAATGGCATATAAAAATTACAGGTGGCATCCCAACGAAAAATACTTGGCATTTTGAACATTGAGTTGGTGAGCTCTCAAATGTGCATGACCCGCGCATTCTTCGAAGAATTGCTTGATTTCCCCATGTTTGATCAGTTTCCAGAGTCCAACCACAATTTCATCCGTGATTTTATCCCAAGGTCCGAAGCTATGGACGTCGAAGAAGTGACATCTAAGGGTGTTGTGCCGAAAGTTGTTAGGGAGGCAGAGGGAGCTGCTCCAGAGGTTGCAGAGGTACTAGCTGAAGTCCCCAAGTCACCATGGACACCTAGACCGAAGCCTACCCCAACCAAGGAGAGTGGAAAAGATAAGAAGGGCAAGCAGGCTGTGATACCAGTGCATGTGCTGCCTAAAAGAAACACACAGAAGGACAAGCCCACTTCACAGGAAAAGGGAAAAACCATTAACATGGAGCTGGAGGAGGAAGAAATTGAGGACATCCCGATGGATGATGAGGATTTGGGGGTGGAAGTGGAGGAAATTGAAGTCGAGGGTTCTGACCCTATCACTAAGTTACCAGAATACATTCCTCCACGCAAGGGTAAGACCAAGGTGCCAAAGGACATTGACGAAAGCAAGGTCACCTTGCACACACCTCTTCTACCAGACGAGATTGTCTTTGAAAGACTGCACTTGGGGAAAGTTCCTCTGTTGAAACTAGAAGATTAGGACTTAGCTGACCATGAAAAGTTCCTGCACTTGGCAACATAAAAACTCATGCACCGTGTTGTTCACACAACTACTGGCATGACTACATTGGAACCATGGAAGTGGCTCAGGGGAGTAGACAAGGAAGGTTTGCTCAACCTGCTACGGGTGCCGCACTATAATCACACACCCATTACTGTATTGGTCATCAAGCAGTTGTTATGCTTGGTGCACGATGGGTGTTTGTGGTTGGAGGAGCCGATACCCATCACCGATAGGTTGATCCATAAGATCACGCCGCTGCCCTATACAGGGGAGAATTCAACCATGCTATTTGGCGGAAAAGGTGGCGAGCAGGCCCTCACGGAGGCCATGAAGGAGAAATTCAAGCTCGTGAAGAATCCACGAGGTCATGCCATCTCAAGTATCTGTGACCTTGCGGTCAAGGTGGCCACACATATTCTGGCAGGAAAAGTTATGAGGAAGTGTTGTGTAGATGAAGTGCCGACACCAGTCGTCGCTCTAGCAGCCCAATGCGCCGAAGGAGTCCGGTTTAATTACGTGTGCTATCTCTGTGGTGAGTTCCTTGCGAACTACCGCGAGGCACAAGAACTCAACAAAACCTTCCACTATGCGTGGCTTTTGCTATCCATTGTGCTAGTAGCTTGGGAAATGCCGGAAGACAGTCAATTCCCCTCGGTCGCGCTGAACTTGCCAGAAGAACTAAAGTACGCTTCACTGTGGGAGACCAAGGATGCTCAACACATCAAGGATAACAAGATCATCTGGATCTTGATGGAAATAAACATACGCGGGATATCAATCGCAAACCGCAATTGTCACCTACTATGTTTGCCAAACTGCAAGATTACATGGAGTTTAAGGTAGACTTTTAGCAAGTATCAATCAGGCCACGGAAGGACCCTGAGCAGATGTGGCATGACTTCCCTTACTTGGTAATGGATGACACAATTGGTTCAGTTCTTGATCGCTGGCCGAAAGAGTGGCGCACTGCCTCAGACTTGGCAATGGGGTCGAGCAAGTCCGTTGCATAGTGCAGAAAGGAGGAGGCCGCTGATAAGGCCTAGGCAAAGTGCGATGCTGCCCAGCAGGTGAAAAAGAAGACAAACGAAACAAAGTGTGGCTCTGACAAGGGTGCGAGGTCACCTTCCGCCGAAACAAAGGAAGACATGGATGAAAAAACAGAGCAGCATGGAGTGAACCCACAGACGCCATTGTACCACGTCAAATGTCCAAGAGAACAAGAAAAAGTGGGGCCGTGGAAGAAATCCAAGGCCAGTAAGACGTCGTTGGACCCAATCACCCTCATAGAGGGATATTTGCATGAAATTGGAGACACGGTGTGGGATGTCACCGCAGAGTTATTGCAACAATTCGAGTAGCAGCAACAACAACTATTGGGGGCCATCTAGATGGATCTGTATGAGCTGCATATCCACGCATCACGGGTTGGCACAGTGTCCACCAGCCTTGCTATCAGTACTTCAAACGCTGTTGAGATGCTACGTGTGAAGGACTCCCGAGAGATAATGTTGCCAGATGGAGCACTGACCACATAAAACAAAGCTGATGGGGTTGAACTTGGCAGGGCTCCCTGGTGAGGCACTCCACCTACTGCAGGATGGAGTGATCGTGGAGTTGAGGGCCCGTGAACATTGCATTGTGTAGGTAATCAGTGAACATCAAATCAATAATGTACAGATGGATTTGTAACGAGACAACACCCTCACTTCCATGGTCGAACTTACCAACACAAATATGCGCATAATTAAGGCCGTGAGGGAAGCCTGTCGAATGGTCCCCACATTTGCCATTCTTGAGGATGCGGAGGCAGATGAAGAGGTCTACAAGCTTGCTACAGGGGTGCGCGGCGCTCGCATATAGTTGGCTAAGGTTTATCTGGAGCTGAACCTACATATTGCAGATTTACAGTTGAAGGCCCTGTCTTTAACTTCGTCGGAAGTAAAGGAACAACATGAAACCAATGTCACAAAGGCGATAGAAATGGTAGATAGTGCAGTAGCAGACTACAAACAACTTTTTGAATGGTTGTTCGAGGTCTTGACGAGCGTGCAGGAGGATCCTAATGTACATCGACTGGAGACAGAGGCATGAGAATTGCAGCAACGCTATGACGAAGTAAAAGGAACAACGCATACCGTTGCTCTCATGCAAAAACTGGCAATGCTGCAGGAGGCCAAGACATTGAAGGAATAGGTTGATGCAATGTTGCACAAAGAGGCAGTGTTGATGGCGCGGTTGAAGCCCTGGATGGGCGAAGCTTATTCGGTCACGACCTACATTGAAGGCAAGCTTGCTAATCTACAAGCAACTCAGTAGAACCTTCAGGCTGTCAATTCAGGACCAACAACAAAGCAGTTGGTTGAAGAAGTGAAGCAGGAAACCGCACAGTGCACCGCCAAGGTTGTCGTCATACAAGTCGAGCTAGGAGGTCTTCGCGCCAAGATCTCTGTGCCCGCAAAGTGACTAGAGGGCGAGTCACCATGTTTGTGTTGGGGTCTTGTTGGGAATGGGTTTCCCCAAGGATAGTTTTGGGGCTAAAAGCCCATGTTTTGGGATAATTTTGTAATAAAGTTGTAAAGTCTTTGCATTTTGTGGTCAAGGAGCATGAAGGTGTCAAGAATCATAAAGGGTTGTCCACCCTTATTTTGTAAAGTGTCAAGTTCGCTGTAAAGATCCACCCATGGTCCACGGAACATGGGATTATATAAAGTGGAGCTAAATAAGTAAGCTCTAGGTAGCGAAGTGTTAAGCATTGGAGTTTTGGTAGAGAAGTCTAAGTGTTCTCGGGTCTTATCATAGGTAAAGGCTCTGCAGCTTAGTGCCCAAAGGCCTAGGGTGGAAGTCCACAGCTGAGTGCATGGACCCCTGCAACTGTGTGTGCAGGGTGGATAGAGTCTGTATTAAACTGACATATATCAATAAAGAGAATTATTCTGCAATTAATGTGTATTTAGTTTCCGTTAATGCATCTAATTATATTGTGTTTTGGGTTTAAAATACAATGTTTATGTGATGTGAGAATATATGTGATTGTATTGTTTAATTGAACACAAGTAAGGATATCGGTTTACGCGACGCTAACTGTGAGTGATTAGTAAGAAAAGTAAACACTTAAGATGACTTGGGAACCTATACAATACATTGTCATAGCTACGTGAAACTACCTAGACTACAGGTTAACGTTGTGCGAAGGTCAGTGCACACCGTCGCGAATGTACTGAAGGGCGGAATAAAGGGTAGACTGACAGAGCCCTAAGGCCTAGCGACCTGCGCGAAAGTAGGGGCAGAGGGTATGAACTGACATCATGACCATCTCAGGGTGCGAAAACTTGGTTCCAGCATCCCCCCATACTGCTTCGGGTGAGACTTCGGTCTATGCTCTGCGAGCTGATGCCGAAAGGGCTAGTAGTGTAGGGATTTGTTTGGATAACTAACACTGAACCTAGGGTGAGGCCCCACAAATCCAACAAGCAGTGAGATACTGAAGAGCATAGAGAGGGTTGACAACAAGTGCAGAAAGGTAGAGTCAACATAAGCACAAAATTTTCAGTCGACAGAGGCAATAATAGTCAAATACTTTGATGACAAAGGCATCATTCTTATTCAGGTTGGATGTTTTTTTGTTTCTAGAGTTGCTTGAGCTACAACACTTGAGAGAAGTGTTGCATGCAGAAAATTCCAAAGGTTTAGGATCAGGATCGAGTTGAATTCATTTCTTGTTGAGAGGGAGTGTTGAGAATAACAACAAGAAATGTTAAAAATATAATCCAAAAATTCCAATTTAATTTGTTCTTGAATTAAATTGTAATTCTTTTCTCATAGCAAGTTGTATATAGTTAATTAAGTTTAATTAAGTTGATTAACTTAGGAATTTGGAGTTGGAAGTTTTTCTGAAGTCATGTATATGTTTCTCCTATATTATAGAGGTCTAGGGTGAGTTAAATATGAGTTGTAATTAGTTAACTCAATTTATTGAGTTAAGTCCAGTTAAATTAGTTCCAAACTGTTTGAGGAACTAATAGTGAGTTAATAGTCAGTTGATGCATTAGTGCACTCAACTAGTGCTACTCCATTTAACTAAATATTCCCTTATCAGAAACTCATGCATGTTGATTCTAAGAAAGACTCAGTTGAGACTAGAGTGCAGGGATAGTGTGCTATATTTTTAGATTTTTCTGAGTTGCACTGATAGTGCATGCATTCAAGTATTGATCCTTAAGGGATTCTGTAGTTTTTAGAGGTTTTATTTCCCTTTAAATACAAGCTATCCTCCATAAAATTGTGCATTGGAATAGAGACTTGGAGAGCTTATGAAGAGGCTAATATTTGGCCTCGATCTTTCTTATGAATTGGAGATTGAATTTGTTGAGTGCTGGGATTGTTCTAGTGAGAACAAGCATTGTGATTTCATCTTGATTTTCCAGATTAATACAAACAGATAGTGGGGTTTTGATTTGTGGCTTTCCCCAAATATTTATTGTGCTATGTGCCTTTGATGTTCTTCCTCTTGTCAATTATTGTTTGTTCGAACTTTATGTGTTTCCACTGTAAAGAGTAGAATTAGATTCTTGTCTCTTTATTTAGCAAATTGCATTAGCTTGTGAATCTACATAATTTTCTACATGGTATCAAAGCAAGATTGTTTTTTGGGCCGAGATTTTTCAGAGCATATCTGATAATTTCTGTGCAAAATTTTCATAAAAAAATTACAGATCTGGATCTCTTGGGAAAAGATACCCAAATTCAAAAAAACAATCGAACGAATCAGAGTTCGGATGAGGGAGATATCACTGATTTAAAATAAGCTCTCTAAAGGAGATTTTGAAGTTTTGAGTTTCTGGGTTACAGGTGAAATTCGAATTTACAATACATACTTTAGGATCAACATATGGTGTTCTATGGTTTGCGGTCCGAGTATGCCTTGGATGAAATCTCAAATTATATAGCCTAGAATGACAAGATGGAGGCCTTGTTGGAGGATAATGGCTTGAAGGAATTCATTGATCAGGACATTCCTAAGCCACCAACATCGGATGCTCAAAATTTGGCCGAATGGAAGAAGTGTGTGGCAAGGTTGAGGTGGATAATCATTAAGAGAATTCGTGACCACATTGTCCCAAGTCTCCATGGGAAGGAAACTCTTCATGCTATGGGGAAAACATTGAAGGACCTTTTCCAAAATAGCAGTGACCAAAGGAAGTTGGCACTGAAAGATAAACTTCGAAAAATCAAGATGGAGGCAGATGAGTCAATTCCAAATTACTTGACTAAGTTCACTCAATGTCGTGATGAACTTGGAAGTGTTGGAATCACATTTTTCAAGGAAGATATGGTGAGCCTTTCTCTTCTTGGACTCCCAAAGAGTTGGCATAGTTATTAAGACTCTGTCAATGGTCAGGGGAAGCTGCGAAATTAGGAATGACTATGGTCGAATTTGATGCAAGATGAGATCAAGAGGAATACTAGAGATGAGACCTCTTCTAAGGAAGTGGAAGAGGACTTTTCCTTAGTCAGTAAGGCAAACTAGGCCAAGGCAACCTCCCACACTTGCTTCTTAACTCGGAATGGCCCCTCATACTTCCTTGTCAACGATCTTGCAGTCCCTTTAGGTGGTTGAAAATGATCTCTGGTAATCCTGAGGAACACCATGTCTCCCACACTGAAGTGTGCATCTCGGCTACACTTATCTGCCCATTTATTCATTCTCCTTGCAGCTTCATGCAAGTGCACCCGTGCTAATTCCAAGGTCTCATCCCAAGCCTTCATGAATTTCTTCGCATGAGGACTTCTCAACAAACCTCTCGTCGCTATGGTATGCGGTGCAACTGGCATCTGTCCATTCACCAACTCAAATGCACTATACCCCATCGCAGAACTCTTTTGTATGTTGTAGCTGAACTGAGCTACATCTAAGAGTTCAGGCCAATTCTTCTGATCAACCGTCACATAATGTCTCAAGTAATCCTCCAGCAATGCGTTGATCCTCTCATTCTATCCATCTATCTGTGAATGGTAATTTGAACTCATCAAAAAATATCTCCCGACTAGCTTGAACAATGTGGTCCAAAATCTACCTGTAAATCACAGATCTCGGTCCGATACAATGCTCAATGACATACCCCAATACTTTAATATGTTCTTGAAGAACAACTCCACAGTCCTCTCAGCTCCACAAGGCATCTTTGTTGGAACAAAGATAGCATACTTGGAAAAACGATCAACCACGACCATGATTCCATTATACCCCTGTACTTGCGGTAACTGAGTGATGAAGTCCATTGAGACACTCATCCATGGTCTCTCGGGAATTGGTAAAGGCTGCAACAGACCTCCTTGCTTCTCAGTATCTGATTTGTCCTGCTGACAAATTATGCACGTATTTACATACTCCTCCATATCCTCTCTCATCTTCTTCCAAAAGAATCCTCTCTCCAATAATGCCAAAGAACGATGTTGCCCTGGGTGGCCAGCCCACAGAGAATCATGGCATTCCTTCAAAAGGTGCCTCCTAAGCCCTGATGACTTTGGAACATAGAGTCGGTTTCCAAAGAACAAGAATCCATCTCGGAGAAAGAACCTTTGTGTCTTCCACTCCTTTATCTGCTTCACTATATTTGGTGCCTGAGTATCTGTCTCAATGATTTCCTTGAGCTTATTTTGCATATCTTCTGACATCTGTACTCGACTCCTACTTTGTGCTGCCTGTTCCCCTCCCTCCAATGTTGCTAGTTATCCCTTCCTACTAAGGGCATCTTCCACCGCATTGAGTCTTCCCGGCCTGTACTCAATAGTCATGTCGAACTCTGCCAAGAAGTCCTGCCAACAAGCTTGCTTCTCTGACAACTTTGGTTGTGATGCAAAATAACTTGCTGCAACATTGTCAGTCTTGACAACAAAAGGCTTCCCAATCAAGTAATGCCTCCATACCTGTAAATAGTGAATGATTGCGGTCATCTCCTTCTCATGGATTGGGTACCTTCGTTCTCTATCCTGCAACTTCCGACTCTGTACGCCACCGGATGCCCATCTTGCATAAGAACCCCTCCTATGGCAAAATCTGAAGCATCCGCGTGTACCTCAAATGGTCACTCGAAGTTTGGTAACTTCAGTATCGGTGTTGTGACCATCCTCTTCTTCAAATCATCAAATGCCATCTGACATTTGTCGGTCCAACTCCATCTCTTGTCTTTCTTCAATAGGTCTGTCAGTGATGATGTTACCTTGGAGTACCCCTCTACAAATTTTTGTTGGTAGTTGGTCATGCCCAAAAACACCCTCATATCATGGAAATTCTTCGGTTCAACCCAGTCCTCGATTGCCTTCACCCTGTTCAACTCCATTTGTACATACCCTTGACCAACAATATGTCCAAGAAACAGAATCTCGGTCTGAGCAACCACACACTTAGACTTCTTCAAGTACAATTGACTCTT
>APFE030732128.1:0-12026 GCA_000404065.3 Pinus taeda | reverse complement strand
AATACTAGTGATTCCCCCATTACTATTGTCATTGTATCCCTTATTTTTATTATTGTGCCCCTATTGTCCCCATATTGTTATTAGTATGCCCCATAGAAACCCACTATTGTTATTTTTGTGCCCTTATGTTATTACTATTATGTCGACTTGATTATATTGTGACCCCTTAGACTCCTATATATAGAAGGGAGGTTTAGTCATTTGTATCATCCAAGAATTGTTCATTTGTGTAATGTAAAGGATGTTGCCCCCTCGAAGAGGTTGAATTCTAAGGCATTGATCTATCTTTTCTATCATTTTGTGAGTTGGTTTCCTAACATGAAGCCACTCTGGTTGAGGTTATTCACCCCATGTCGTAGTCCAATGAGACAAATGTTCTCGGGGATCATCTTTACCGTTATACTTCTCTGCAAGCCTCATGTTTGCATGACCGAACCTGAGCTTCATCAATCGGTGATACTCCTTCCAATATCCTATATTGTCTTTATGCGTGCCCCACCATCGCGTAGGTGTAGACCTCAAAGATATATCCAAGGCCTGGAATCATTGTTCTTCTAATACATCCCTTTCAAACTCATCAATAAATAAGCTGACATAACCTATCCCATCATAGTAAGGTAAATTACATACCTTTGTTGAGATGCAGTGAAGAGATTTTATAAGTATGTTACAATGCAGAGTAGAAACTTCGTGCAACTGATTCTGCCAGTTCTCCAATTCCTAATCAGAGTCTGAGACACACAAACTATCATTTTCCCAGCTTATCCTCCCATCTATGGTAGGGTTGATCCAATCCTCATTCCATGTAGTTAACTTATAGATATGGTCAAATTCTTCATCGCCATATTTGTCGCGGACAGGTTCTGTATATTATGCTCCTTCAGAGGGGTCCAAAGGAACAATGACCCTAGTACCATTCTTCTCGAATGCCATACTTCTTCTTTTCAGATTGATTATGGCATCCATATCAAAATCCCAATCAATTCTAAGTAAAGTCGGATACAACTTGTTTTCATCCACAATCTCAATGAATTCAAAGTACGCCACCACACTTGCTCCTTCAATGTCCACAACAACGCCATGCAGTTGACCCTTCGGGATGATTTTATGTTGATTGGCCATGTGAAACTGAATCGGCGACCATTGTAACTTTGGTTGCCCTATTCACCCCCAGGCCTACTTCACTAATACATTCACATCTTATCCCAAGTCAACAATTACTTGATCCATTTCAAATTCACAGATATGCACAGTTAATCGCATCTCTTGGCTAGTTCTTTTCTTATTTCTACATACTTTGTTTACTCCGTGTTGTTCAAGATGTGGTTTCTCTCTACTAGCACAATTGTCAATTAGTTCTTGCAATCCTTCCACTGGTTTTTGATCCCTTATTAACTTCATACATGTCTGCAGAAAGGACTTCAGAATGGTTGGATCAAGGTTTTGTCATAGTAACCACTTCAAGATTCTTTTTTCGTGGTACCAGTTTCATCCGTTTCTTTGATGTCGAAGCTGTTGGTTCCATGAAACTCTTCTTCACTTCCATGAAGGTTTATTTCTCCCTCTACATATTGAACCTGGTACTCTTTTCTCCAGCCTTCCTGACCCATGTATCTACCATGGGATTTTTTCCCTCTATTTTCTCTTCTCTTGTAGCTATGCGACTTCATGTCACTATGTTAACACTTGGATCATCTTCTTGCGGTTCAACCCTCATCATTTGCAATTTCTGCGTTGGCTGTTGATTCTTATTTTCTTGCATTTTAGCCATCAAAACAAGACAATCCTTTATTACATGGTCGAAATGTCTACAATTCTTACAGGAAGGGGTAGTGGGGTTCTAACAATCCCGCGCAATTTTTCCATATTTACCATAGTTATAACATATAATTTGACCCCAACCTCGCCCAATGCCCCCTTCTCAACCGCGTCATCAGCCCTAAAATCCTCCGCAAGCCGCAGGTGAACCATGATCTTCCTGCATGTGGTCTTTAGCTTGCATTATGTACTCTGTAGTTTGCTTTATCATCAAATCATAGTTGCGGCAATTTCTTTCGTCATCTCCTACTCACTGGCAGAAGTTACAAAATAATTTCTTTGGCGTCTGCACATAGTTTTGTAACAAATAACAGTGGTCAGTTGGGTGTTGGCCTGCAACTCAGCAAATACTACACCAGAAAGTCGATCCAGTACTTGGTCGAGCACTAGGTTCTGGTTTCAAAGGATTAGGACCTCCAACAGCCAAATAATTAGGATAGACAAGACACTGGTCCTTATAGTGACCTTCCACTTTACACTTTATGCACCAAACGTCTGAGCGCATATCAGGCTAAACTTCGTTTCCGTTATTTAAATCTTGTAGCTCCATATGTAAGTTTGCTAACTAGGTCTGTATCTACTGAACTATTATGTGAGTATCATGTATGAGTGATGCTTCTAGCTTAATCGAAATTTCTAATGCCTCACCTTGTGATGCGATCTTTTGCTGCGATAGCAGTAATATGAGATGTGGTAATAGCGCAGCTATATACCACTCTTTGTGTTGCTCAATGAAGATTTGAAAGTTGTACTTTTCCAAGAAACATCTAAAACTCTTATCTAATTCCTAGGCAGTCTCGTTGACTGCTTGCCTAATCTCTCTTATCTCTGTATTGCACTATGGCTGCGACTTTGGTTTCTTGAACTCTATGTTCAGTGCTTTATTTATCTCAGCTAGGGAAGTAGTTGGGTTTGTTGTATTGTACTTAATATACCATGACAATGCTCTGTCCTACAGCGTTGTGACAATGTGAGATTTCTTCATATCTTCATGATTGATTTGTTGTGCTTTCCATACAACTTTTGCAACAAACCAAAATTGTTCGGGATCCTTTGATCCCTGACCCTTAAAAACAGGAATATTTATTGTCTTAGCCATATTAAATGGGGGAGGTGGAGGTGGAGGTGTAGGTGTATGAGGTGGAGGTGGAGTGGTCGGATGGGGAATCCCAGAAGTGCCTTGATTTTCTGACTGCAATGCACCTCTAGGCATGTTAGCGTAGCTTCTTTCTTCATGGCTTTCTGATTCACCCAATAACTAACTGTAAATAGTTTCAGCGAAATTATCGTAGTCTATTTTGAATCTATTTTCAATCCGCATAGATCCAGTCTTGTTTTTAAACATCAATCTTCTTGCATGCGCAATACATCGTTCTCACATAACAACATCTTCATCCGTAACTTTAAGGAATTCAAATACTTACCTCGTAGACCCTTGAAAAATCGGTGCTCAACTTCATTGTAGGATACCGATGTGTCAATCGTGAATTTAGTAATAAATCCTCCAATAACATTATCGATCCAGTAATCAATAGCCCTTGTGATCTTATTTTTAATCTCCTTGAGTCACTTACTTAGCTATGGGGTCCACGTAGTAGGCTCGTCGCGCTTCCAACAAGTCTTCTGTCTAGCTAGTTTTGAAAGCCACTTGTGCAGCTCGTTAGCGAACGATGTGAAAAATATCTCGTGATGCTTTGTATAGATATACTTTTGCAACCACCTTTATGTTGACAAGTGCGAATTTATATTCTCTTATGCTGCAGATTCACGCAACTTCAAATTGACCCAATCTTGAATCTCTTTTCTGGTCAGATGCCACATCATATATCCCTCATATAGATCTCGTTCCCCGCAACAGAACCATTTATTGGCTTGAGGGGCGTAGACCGAGGTTCAGAGTTAGTTGCGCTAACCAACAAAACCTTGTATCGCTGGCCCTTTCGGCAATGATATGCTCACGTAGACTGCAATATCACCCAAGGCGATATTGGGGGATGTTGGAACCAGGTTTCCACATCCAGAAGGATGTGGAGTGTGGATCTTCACTTAGTCTTAATTACAAATCTATTATTGTGCTACGAGATCTTACTTAATATTATATTGAATCTGATCTATTCATACAAAAAGACTACTCGTAGATCTAAAACTCTATCTATTGTGCATTAATCAATGGATCTTAACTGTAATTAACTATAACTATATTCAAATATGAATTATGGTCCCATATTTTATTACGGAACACAAAAGTAAACATTAATTTCATAAAATAAAGTACAAATGTAACTACACATATCTGCCTTCAAAATATCCTTTATTATTTTCATATCTTCACAATGACAATCCTTCTTACCCTGTGCACACAGTTGTAGGGGCTTGCGCACACAACTGCAAACTTGCCAAGGTCTCCGCCCACACAGCTGCAGGAGCCTTCCCCTTCACTCTAACACAAAAAGATCTCACAATTATAGACTCAAAATACGATCAATTGATTGAATGAATTACCTTTCACTTACTAAGGCAACCCTTTATATATCTTTCCCTCTTATAATACCATGGTCTACAAATCATGGGCAGAACTCAAAACATACAAATTAATCCCATCCTTTTACAAAATAAGGGGTTTTGACCTGCCCTAAAGCCCCTATGACTCCTAAAACTCTTCGCGAAATGCAATCCACTCCTAAAAATGTGGACTCTTTACAAAACTTTGACAAAACAATTGACCTAGGGGACCCTACCCAACACTTCTATAACATACTACCTATACAGCCCAATATTTCGCAATGGGGAGTCTGACAATAGTTGGATCTTGTGCTCCACTTCTCTCTTAGGTGGTAACCCTTTAAGCCCTGAAACACATCTTTGTATGCTTGTAACAACTCCTCCAATTATTGTTTATGTTTCTTAGTACACCCCTCCATGGATGCCTTGCCTCTTATTGACTTCTCTTTCGACTGAATTTCTCTTGAAAACAATAAAACGAACTTCTTGTTGGAACTAATCATTTTCTTGGCTTAGTTGGCTCTTACCAGTGAAATTTCAACTTGCCTTTGTGCACATTGATGATGAACAATTTTCCATCCTTGATCCAGGTGGATATTGGTGGACACCCTCCTATTCCACTTGGACCCCCAACACTATCTCTTTCAATTGTTCAGTGTCCTTAATTGTACCATAATTTACTATTTTTAGTAGTTTTTCGGGTTGTGAACTTCTAGAGCCATTTTGAGGCCCTAAACGACGTTTTTAGGGAAAACAGAGAGACTGGAAAAAACCTAAAAAAGTTTGTTAATGTATTTTCAATCTACTCTTCGAGATCTTTGAAATGAGGTATTATGATAGCCAAAAGGAGATCGTATGCCAAAGTTACGACCCCGCGAAATTGATGTACTAATTTACCCAAATGAGGCACACATTTTTGGCACTTCATCTCCTAGGGTTAGGTTTCTGGATGTTTAGGGTTTTTCATTGTTTCTCAATAATAAATAGCCCTTGTGGCCTCATTGTAACACAGTTAAGAGGTATCTAGCTTCCACATCTCTTCCTAGAGATAAGCTACCATCACCCGAGCTAGTTTATTTCCATTATGTTTGTAAGCATATTTCAGTATTATGATATTCATGAAATGAAGTGTTATTTCTGTTGCATTTCTGTATTTATGGTTATATTTGTAATTTGTTGCGTTCCTATTTAAGTTCAGATCAATCCTTCATGAGTCGATACGGGCTGGCTCTCCTCATGAGTATTTCATCTCGTATGTACATGTTTGGACTCCCAAACATGACTCCACATACATCAAGGGGAACCACATCTAGATCTACTTCCTCAATAAAATCAGTACTGATAACAAATATAATTTTGCACTATTTTGTTACCTTCAATTTTGCATCATTATTTACCCATCCCAGTGGATATGGTTTTGGATGATCACAAACTTCCAGCCCCAACTTCTTGACCAACTCTACTACAATGAGCTTTACCTACAATCTATGTCAAAAAAGCATCAATTTTTGTCTTCTTGACCTCTATCTTTATATGGAAGAGTTTGGTCATTTCTTTCTCTTCTTGTTGTTAAAGGCTACTTAGACTCACCTCATTCTACACTTATGTATAGACGATCTTCTCATCCGTGTCCAAGTTTCTTTAACCTTGGTTGCTCGAATCAATGGCCATGAGATTCTTCTTCTTATTACATTTCTTATTGATCTTCTGCTTTAGCTTTGGATGCAACTTCAGTCACTTCTCCTCTGTATATCCATCGATGTTGTAGTGGTTGCTAGGATGTTTGAACTCGTGTGTTGTGGTTGTCGTCTCTTTATCTTTTCCCCCTTTTTTCTTCTTCCTTCCCTCCTTAGAAGCACCAAGTTTCTCCTTCTACTTTCATCCACTTGTTTAAGTTCTCTTCAAGCTTATCTTCTCCAGATATTGTGCCTGTACACAAGCCTCGTCCATTGATTTGGGATTGAACAACATCACTTCCTCATGCGGATAGTGGTGCAAACCCCCAAAATACTTGAGGAGTACATATGGGTTCTTTGGAGAGATACCCAACATTATATACATATTTTTGAACATCATGGTGTACTCCTGAATGCTTTGGCCTAGCTTTTTCCTGAAGTAGTGCCACTGGGTCCACTAGTCCTCTACATAACCAATGGAATAAAATTGTGATTTAATGAGGGTTTGAATTCCTCCCATTGAGTCACTAGAGGTTCTCCCTCCAACCTTCGGGTCTCCATGTGGCTCTCCACCAAGTCAATGCATGGCCCTCTAATTTAGTCGTGCAAATGAGATCTTTTGTCCTTCCTCAATTTGATGTACATTGAAATAAACTTCAAGTTGCTGCAACCAATGATTTAGATTCATAACGTCGATCTCGTTGTGGTACAACTTGATATTGACTTTTGCTTCCATTTTAAATAGGGACTATGATTGGTTCACGACACTCAAACTGGGTTGATCTTTTCCACATTCCTTCTTCAACTAGTTCTTGTTTCTTCCCAATATCCCGATCCCCCTTCTAATTTGTCCTATATATTTGAACCCCCATATTCTCTAAATATCCCAAGCTTATTTATCAAGGCTGCCATGAGGAGGTTTATATTGTGATTTATGCCTTATTCAAAGATTGTATCTCTGCAATCCGGAAATGCCACAATTGTCAAATTTTTTGTTGTAAGATGTGTGCTCCACCCGCTCCTCTCCACCCTATAATTGTCGTCGGTCCTTTCGCAAAGTGGGGTATTGACTTTATTACATGTAACCCTCACTCGGCCGGGGGGCATGTGTATATTATCCTAGTGGTAGATTATTTTACTAAGTGGGCCGAGGCGATGCCTACATTTTCGGTAGACGGCAAAACTGCTACAACTTTTGTTTTCAATCATATAATTGCTAGATTCGGTGTTCCTCAAGCTATTATTACTGATCATGGAAGTCATTTTCGAAACATCATGATGACTGAACTGGCAGATCAACTTGGCATGCGCCATGATAGTTCTACTCCATATTACCCACAAGCTAATGGTCTAGTTGAAGCTATCAATAAATTTCTAGTCACTATGATCCAATGAATAATTGGTATTCATAGGTCAAATTGGCATAACATGTTATTTTCAGCACTTTGGACATATCAAACCTCAGTAAAAACATCAACTGGTTTCACTCCTTTTCAACTGGTCTACGGTTTGGAAGCAGTGTTACCCATTGAATGTGAAATTTCGTCACTACAATTAGCCATAGAATTACTCCCAGCCACTTCTGAAGAGGAGAAACATTTTTTGTACTTAGCTCAGCTAGATGAGAATTGACGCAATGTTGCATTAGAAATCGAGGCTCATGCGAAATGAATAAAAGCTCATTACGACTGAAATGTTACATCTCGTAATTTTTCGGAAGGAGACCTAGTTTTACTATACGATCAAGCAAACGATAAGCTAGGGGCTGGAAAATTTGTACCTATGTGGCATGGTCCTTATATTGTTAAGTGAAAACTGGCAAAAGGGGCCTATGAATTGGTAGATTTTGATGGTGTCTCTTTGGGTAAACCCAGAAATGGGCTTTATCTGAAGAGATATTATGCTTAAATTTTGGTGTGGAGATTTTTTTTAGATTAGTTTCTTTATAGCTAGTGTGTTTTAGATTAGGAAAGTGTGCCTAGTATAGAGAGTTCTTTTATCATTATTTTTGCTTATCTTGATTTTACTCTTGATATTGCAGATGTCGACGTCTCTTCAAACATACATTGGTTTTGCTGATGGTGCTTACCGTAGTACACGGAACATTTCTTCCGCAGCTTGGGTTATCTATTCACTCTCTGGTGAGTTAATATATGTGCATGGGGTAAGCCTCAGTCAAACAACGAATAACATTGCATAATATAGTGCAGTGATTGAGTTATTATCTGAATCCATCTCATTTGGGATTCAGAGTTTGATTGTTAGGTTAGATTATGAATTTGTTGTATTATAGCTTAATAGGGTTTATGCCATTAGAAATCCAGTGTTATTAAGATTATTTTTGAGAGTTCGTCTCTTGGAACGTGAATTTGATTACATTGAATATCAGCATATTCCAAGACATTTAAATACATTAACAGATGCAGTTGCTTCTCGTATGATAAATAGACATTTGCAATAATCAAAACAGTAAAATTAAAACAAATTCAATAACATGTTACACAAGATAGCCTGTAATAGTGAAATATCATAGCATAGAGGTGTGTCAAAATATACATCGTCTTCGATCATAGGTTGAAAAACACCTTATGATTGGAAAAATGATAGTACAAAAAGACAAAAATGTCGTGTGAGTCTACAAAAGCGATCATCCTATCCCTGGTGATGACCACGATAAGAAACCACTGCTCGGGCCACCCTACAAAGGAACCTCCTAAAAGGTCCTGGGACCCCAATCACATATCGTTGTAACCTAAGTGGGATATCATCTATGCCAGTCTCTGGAATATCTGCTGTCAAACGCTCTAGATGATTCTCCAAATCAGTCAGGATCTCTGTAGATTGGTCTTATGGGGCTGGTACTGCTGCAGCTGGGTGTCTCCTCTCATAAGACTGGAGAGCAGCTGGTCGTCATGGACCCACATCTGCATTTAAAACTTTTTATTTTCAGTTTTGGACGATTTAAAAAACAAAAAAAAAAATAGTTAAAACTTTGAAAGTGTTGAAAATGATTTTACCTGAATCATCCCACTGCTCTCCTGGTGGAAGAACCATGTCTGGGTCGCCGTGATAATCCATCCCAGCATATGGAAAATCCTGAATCACAAAAAGTTGGTTCCTCAACCAACGAAAATACTTAGGCGAAAATCGAACAACGTTTGAATCCTTCTCAGGATGACGGGCCATCACTGCAACCCAACGCATTATCTTAGGTTCTCGAGAAAGACAAACCTCGACAGAAAGATGTTGTGGGACCAACATATGAAGCCTCTCTAGACCAAAACTCACAATGAGGAAACCATATCCAAAGTTTTTTAGTTTTCCATTCTTTGCTCTAGTTAGTTGGCCTTTTACATTAGCCAACACAGCCTCGCACCAGTTGAGCATGGTACCTCGATAACAGTCTACTGCCATTTGCATCTGGGATCTGGTAGATACATGCAATGCTGCACTCCCGCATAGTCTGGTGACAGTGAATGCAATAACCTTAAGTTTAGGATGGTCGATAGTTTTAATATCGATTTGTTTGATCATTGCAAAACTCCAATCGGAGACTAGCGACAGACTGGCCACCTGGCCTAGTCCCGAAAAGAGATAATCATTCACCTCTTTTGGGCAAACCAGTCAAGAAATATATGTCCTCTAGCTCAATTTGGAGCTGGTGGCCACCAATCATGAAACATCGGTCCTGTATGTTCCACCTGTCTACCAGCCATTACAAGAAGTCTACTTGGGCCTTCATGACTAGTATGGCCCAAAATTTAAAAAGTTTGCATGCTTTCAATGCTCGTATTGTGGGTGGATGATTTATTGCGGCAAGGTCCACATCCTCATGCTTGTGTTCCCGCCAAACAAGCATTTTGTATGTCTTACAATGCAAAAATGACATATTAGAACAATTTAGTTCGAAAAATTTTGGGCAGAAATAGAGAAATTTGAATTTTTAAAATCCATTTCACAGGGTCCACACCTGTCGGTTACAGACAGTGCGTAGGTCTGCACTCCTCGTAAGCAATAGGTGCGGACCCACGACTTTTTTCTTTGTAGAAAAAAGTCGGGGTCCGCAAGGGCCGCATGTTGCACCTGCGGACCGCCGCGAGCGATTTTCTAAACCAAATTCTCCTTAAAAAAATCAATTTTAAAGCCTAAAAATGAAATGTAAACGGTTGAAATGAAAGATAAAGATGATGTGGATTACCTGGAGCTGACGATTTTCGATTCCAATGGACGGATTTTCCGCAATCTTCACATGAAGTTTCTTACCCAAAAGCTCTCACTTCTCACTCTGAAATCAAATGGTAAAAATGAATTTACAAAAGCCCTTTTTATAAGCTTTTTTGAATAATATGAATTTTAATTTATTTATTTTCACTTTAAAAGGTAACTTTTTGATACATTTTATTTATCTTAAACAGGTATGAGCTAATGTTTTGAGTTTTTGTGCAGAATATTGGATTTTTCGGGGAAAATTGATCATTTTCAACAAAGAGCATACTTTTTCACTTCTTCGAACTCTTCGAAAATTTAGGAAAAAGCAAAACATTGGAGTCCTCTTTAAGCTCTTTTCTGACTCGTGAAATATGAAAAGATTGCCGAGTTTTTTCCTTTTTAAACTCGTTAAACAGAATTAAAAGGGTGGTCCACTTACAGCTCTTTTATGACCCTATAAACATGAAAATATCGTCGTACTTTTGTCGTTTCAAGTTTGATATTGGTTATAAAACGACGTGTCTTCGATCACTTTTTTACTTTTTCAGATCGGGGCTACTAATTATGAAAAATACTCCTTGGTCATAATGGTCAAGCGGTTCTCTCAAGTATTATGTTATACTTTTTCGGGCTTGGGGACACAAATTTACGAAAAAGGACACCCATGGAGTTTTCTTAAGTTTTTCTTCTGACTCCCTAAAATTTAAAAACACTGAGTTTTTCCTATACTGGACTCGTTAAAATTTAACAGTAAAGGACATGTTCAAATTTAAACAGGAACGAACCACTCCTTCTTAGGGTTTGAATTTTAAACTAAGTTGGACTCATCCGAAGGATGAGCTTATAATCAAGCAAATGTTATGCTCCTCAAGCTTGTCAAAAATAAAGAGGTACTTGCCAGAAATGGTAGGGGAAAAGAGAGGAAAATGAACCTGTTTGTTACACTTGTGTTTTAGAAAAGCGGTTAACCCCTCTTGAACACGACACTTTTTGTTCACCTGTGTTGGGAAATCCTTTTCCTAACAGTTAATCAAACCATATTGAAAGTCTTCAGCCAATTTCTGGGTATTAGCTTTGGGTCAATTGTCACCAAACCATCTGCAGTGTCGTTATGTGTTCAAGAGGTCAGTTCGAACAAACCATTCATTTGCAAAAATATCTGTCATCCATTTTGACTATCCCTGAGTCAGTCCTTGCCAATATGTTTCTTCAAAACTTGATTTATGATTTTGTGTTGTGGGCTTGCCTACGACAGATCGCTTTCTATCAACTTCAGCTCATTATCTAGAAAGATGATCTAGAAATCATCAGTACCTTGGAATCTGCATGCCCTAATGGCAGGTTTCTCTCCTTCAATGATAGGTTGCATCATTGACCTTCGATCAAAGGATTCTATGACATGTTCAACATCATCTCATTTATTCAAATTTCATGGATTGTACTGAGTACTTTGAGAGACATTTACATTCTGGTGGTTTCTCTCACACTTGTTAACAGTTCACATCATTGACTGGTAATCAAGCGATTTCTACCATGTTCGACTTCGACACATTCATTCACATGGATAGAGTCGTACTAGTTCGGGAAGCAGAAATCAAGACCTTGGATCTAGTTTCTACCATCCAGGCTGTGAGGAATTTCGTTATTCATTGTACAGTAGACTATTCATAAACAGATGGTTGCGCCCATACTATGTCTACATATGTCTACTCTTGATGTATTACAAAATCATTCTTGTATCAGAACAGTTTAGTCAGTTTTCTAGTCAGTTTTAATCTGAGTATGGGAAAGCCTACCTCAGCAATGATATGTTCACATATA
>APFE030732122.1:0-10113 GCA_000404065.3 Pinus taeda | reverse complement strand
AGATAATTTTTAAAGAGGAAGAATTGTTGCAAATGTCAAAGGAAGTAGTGGCAGAGGTGAAGAGAGACCTGGTTCACAAACAAGGAGATGTTACCAAATTAATCAGAATTCTAAACTCTAAAACAAAGGAAGAGCTTGAAGAATGTGGAATTGTAGACAAAACAAAAACGGTCCTCGAAGTGAGAAGAGCATTGAGCAAAAGAAACTCAATTCTTTAGTTAGAAAATAAGTGTCATAATATGGAAGTTCATATTAAGAAGTTTCGCAGAAAATTTAACATTTTGTAACACCAAAAGGGACTTCCAGGTCTACAAGGCATTGGTGATAAGTTAATTCCTCTTGAATATTATCAGCATAGATTACATCACATAGCAGTGGATAAGGCAAAATTTGCAAAAATTAAAGGGGCCATCAATGGTAAATATTTCATTTCATCGAGATTTTGAGTTATCATTTACTAATTCAAAATGAGGTAAAACATTTATTCATAACTAAACCAACTTTTGAGAAGGATACTGAAGTTGATGAAGCAAACATAAATCTAATAAAGTTTTCCATTCCTAATGAGGAAAGATGGGACAAACTATGTGAGCTAATCAACTAACAGGGTAGTAGATGTTTTAGAAACAAAAGACAGAATTCCAGGAACTTAAAACATAAAAACAAATTTTCAACTCTAATCATCAGCAATTTTCCTCGAGTTCTATGTAAGATGTCAAATTAGTTCAGATTTCCTATTTTTTAGTTCGATTTTTGTAAAAAATTCAAATCGGTTGACCTTAGATATTTTATAATAATTTTTTTAATTAAGTCTAGATATTTTTAGAAGAAAATCTATAAATATATTGTAATTCAAACTAGGAAGGGTTGAACCCTTGTGATAAGCTCTTGAGCACGATTGTAATTTTCTGAGCTATTTTTGAAATTAATAGAAGGATTATGGACTCATTTTGAAGTAGATTTTGTTCTCCTATGAGTTTCTTATTATGTTTCCATCTTTATTTGTTTCTACACATGCTTAAAGTTGATAGGAAATCAGGGTAATATAAGGTTGAATATCAATCTTTCTGAATCCCCTACAAAGTTATAATTAATTACAGTGATTAATTAACTCAAATTATTTGTCTAAATTGACTCCTCTACATAATTTAATTGTTGCTTCCTATTATCTTTAGATATGTTATGTTTGGTTGTAAAGGTTTTTTACATGCATCATCTATATATGACAAGTTAAACATTTTATTTGAATGTTTAAGGAATCATAAAGATCATCTTAAACTCTACCTTTCATAAATAATTTAAAGCTTAATTATTTTAAAGGTGAAGAATCAACCCTTTTAATATAAAAGAGATAATTAGGATCTACATTTGTTTAATAGTTTAGAACATTGGTCATCCAATCCCCAAATTAAAAAAACATTTTAGATGTTTTGACAAAATTCTTTAGCTTAGAATTGTCTACAAAGGACAACATTAGATTAGCACTGTTGTCGGGGAACGAAAATTTGAAGTTTCGTTTCTCGAGGACAATGATAAAGCTTTCTTCTTAAAGGTGAATAAGAAGTTAGTTGGCTAAAATAATTCACCCGGCGACTCCATTAGGTAAAACTGGCTTCATGTAAGCATACTAGGTCTCATTATTACTTTGACCTTCAATATCCATTATTAGATCCGACAAGGTTAGTGAGAAATGCCTCTGCCAAGCGTAGATTAGAATCATCTTCTTTTATTCCTACATCTCTTCCACCTTAAACTATATCACAACCTGATCGTTTTCAGCCTATTCCGATTCCTATAGAATTATAAGATCTACCACCAAATGTGTTAGAAGTATTATCTAAGGGAGTTGACATTCAATCAACTCTATTGGTTCATCAATTTGAATCAATTCACCTTCCCATTTCTACTTCATAGATACCTGATCCAGAATCTCAATTAGGGCTTCAATTACCTAATTTCAAACCAACTGATTTTATTTCTTCTGTGATACATACCTACCCACCTAATTCTATCAAACCTGAGGAAGGTTTTACTATTTATACCAATCCTTTAGCTTTTGAGGAAGAAGATAAATCTATTCCAGAAGTTCAGAAATTAGTTATCCCTTCTCAACTTATTCAACCCCCTTCTACCTCCTATCATACCTCTTAATATCAAGTAATATCTTCTCGATATCCTCCTTCATCATCATCATCATCTTCTTCTTCTTCTTCTTCTTCTTCTTCATCTTCACCTACATCACCACATTCTATGGCTGGCTTAAGGACAATGATAGCAGCTAGTTATGCAACATTAATCCTTCCTCCTGCAACTCAAGTTCATCCTTTTCGAGATGGATATCTGAAACATTTACTGAGAGGGCCAAGTGATGAAATAGTGAGGCAATGAGTGTGTATTCATTTGTATATCACATGACTTCATTAAGGAATTATTTTAATATGCTTATGGTAAAGTGATACAAGCTAGTGAACTACAACATATGCATCACTAGTATGCTTATTTTCTCCCTCAGGATGCACTCATCACCAATAAGTCTTATGATCAATTCCCCATAAAATATAAGAATTCTATACCTTGGGGTCATGTTGATTGGTTTAAAACCCCAGCTATCACTTTGGATATCTTCAAGGAAGTAACATGGCTAACGTTTCCCCCACTATTAAAGTGGATATTTTTATTAAGCCTAACATTATCTTTTTTGTGTAAGTCAGCTTTTAATATTAAAAGAAGGAAAATATGGTACAAAACTTCTGCATCAGCAGATTAAGGGCCGCTTGTCAGCAGGCCTAACTAAAGATTAACTGAAAATTCAAAAAAGCACACCTCGCAGCGTGGCAGAGAACCATTACAAACAGAAAAACATAAACAAGGAAGACCTGTCAGAGAAGACTTTCGACAGGTTCCTTAGACAGAAGACAGAACAACCCAAAAAGAAAAGGTAGGCGCGGATAGCAGGCCGCAAAAAACACAGAGATAGACCACCTCGATCTAGTGCAGGCCGTTACATATTGGCTTGCCTTGGCTTAGGGGGGTTGCCCGGCTGAACTCCGGATGAGTCGCCCTTCTGCATCTCTGAGAGCTTGCTGTCATTGCCAATGACATTTCTTAAAAGTTTTATTAGAACAGTGAGCTTTTTGTTGATGTAGTCGGCCTGTTGGTCCAGCGAAGTTAGCTTGAATTCGATGCTTTCCACTACCGCCATATGGTCATGCTCCATGGCTTCTGTAATATTCTTGAGCTTACGCAGCTGCTCTGCTTGCTCGTCCTATGTGCCCAACGCCTTCGTGAGGAGGCTCTTCATGCGCCAACTCTCTGCTTAAGTTCGGATGAACTGGGTGGCTCGAGTGTTGGCTGTGCCTAGGTCCAGGAGCCAGTCGACTTCTTTCACAATTTGTTGATCCAAAACCTTTTTTTCCTCCTCCTTGACCATGGCCTCCAGGTCACTGATTTTACGCTTGTTGCGTTGAGAGGTCCTTGTTTCGTACATTTCTCTTGCGTGCTGAAGGTCTTTGTTTGCGGACTGATTTCGGCTTCCTTCCCCTGCCATTTTGATGCCTGCTTCCGTGGAGTATTCCTAAGCGCTATCTGCAGAAAGAAAAGGCTCTGTCTTGCTACACGATAAAACAGTGATTTTCCTATTGGCTTTGGTGATGGTTAAATAGCGAATGCCTGGGAGGTGATCGGTGAGTGGTTTCCCTTCTCTGTGCCACTTTCATGTCCGATCAACATAATTGCTACGATATGGAATATTGGTAAGGTATTGGAATGATTGCCTTCCCTTACAGTCACCGTCCTCTTCCCGCTCCATAGCGTGCCAAGTGTTCCATGTCATGAACATATTGCGGCGGCTGATTTCAATACAGATCATGAGAATTGCGTAAATCTTGATCACCTGCTTCTGACATAAATCCCTTATGTCATTTGTCCTTCAAGCCATGCTGGACTTTAATGGTGTTTGCTTAATCAGCATGTCTAATCAATTGTGACGCTGTGTTATTCGACCCTTCAGTGGGGCTCCTCTGCCGTCACCAAATCCAACCTGGATAGCTGCATGCATTTTCCTTTTAGCTCTGGGTTGTCGATATCCTTCCAACATCTGTCCCACATTGCGTTAGGGTGTTCAATCCCTTGATTCGCCAGGTGGTCAACAACCATATTAGCTTTCCGTCGAACCGCCTGAAAGGTGAGACCTTTCATTTCTCCTAATAGTTTGGCTATGTTGTCTATTACCTTGGCCAGTCGCCAATGTCTGGTGACCTTGCTTGTTGGCGTTCCCCTTTAGATTTTCCTGGCCGCTGTTATGGCCACCTCTGAATCGCCTTCAATCACTGCGTTACCTGTTTGGTTTAGTCTTAGAATCCTTAGCCCTTTTTCCATGGCTGTAAATTCCATTTCGTTATTGGTTCCTTCCCCTAGGGCTTTACTGTAAATGTGAAGAATTTCCCCTTCATGATTTCTGATGACTCCTCAAATACCTGCTAATCCAGGATTGCCTCTTGAAGCGCCGTCGAAATTCAGCTTCAGGAACCCTATAGGGGGATGACTCCAACCAATTGGCCCCATTCGAGGTTTTTGTTGGCGGTCTGTGGTTACCATGTTTTGTCCATTGTCCAACTTGAAGACTTTCAGAATTTGTTGGTCCCTGCCTGAAGCTTGGTTGTCAGGATCTATTCTGCATTTTACCAGGATTAATTGTCGGACATTTTCAGTTAAGGTAATTTGTGAATGCTCTAAGTTTCTATGCTCATTCTGAAAAATTTGTCTGTTTCTTTCTTTCCAAATGGTCCAAGTTATGAACCCTGGTAGGACTTTCCAAATACTGTTGATTCTTGAGTTGTTTGAGTACTCACTTGGCCAATTCATAATGGTGTTTTGAATGGAATCTCTGTCCCTGTTGGTTTGTTGCATTGTAGTTTCCATCCAATTCCAGAGGTGCTCCGCCCATTCACAGGTATTGAAAAGATGATTCATATTTTCTTCGACTGTTTTGCACAAAGGGCATATGGAGGGGCCATTAAATCCCTTTTTATGCAGATTTTCCCAGGTAAGGGTTTTTTCTCGCATTAGGAGCCATAGAAAGGTTTTTATTTTGGGCCAGAACAAGGAGTCCCAGACTTTGTTGCTCCAAGGCATTACCTCCCCCTGCTTAGAATGCTCCAGCTGCTCCCTGGTTTGAGTGTGAAGTTGCCACTCCCTTTCATGCCCCATCTTAGCTTGTCCCTTTCTGTAGCCTTTCTGATTTTTCTTTTGTTTAAATGGCTTAGCAAGTCCCTTATGTTATTGTTTGCTGCAATTGAAGTGTCAGTGTCATGGAATGACCAATCTCTCCATTCCTGGTCGCTGCTGCTGTGGCTCCAGTAATGGTGGACCTTGTACCTTCCCCTGTTCTGACATTCTCTTTTAAAATCTTCTAGGTCTGGTTTTTCTAGCCATGGGAGTTGCTGCCAAGCATCTTCCCAGAAAAAAACGGTTTCCCCGTTGCGGATTTCCCAGAAACTGTGGTCCTGAACTATGTTACAGTTCCTTATAGCTAAGTTCCATATTGGAGAGCCCTCTGGCACATCCTGTAGCCTTATTAAGTCATGTTCATTGCAATCGGGAGTAAATTTTTCCTTCTAGTGTCTGGCCCATGGTAGAGTGGGTTCCTTTAACCATCGCCACCACAGCTTAGCTCCACATGTCATGTTGATGGTGTGGGGATCTATAAGATTTAAGCCCCCTGCTGCTTTTGATTTGCAAAGTTTGTTCCAGGCCACAAGTGCCCATTTGTTTTTTTCCGGGTTGCCACTCCATATAAATGATTGTTGTATAGTTCTAATTTTCTGGAGGATTTCTTTAGGAGCCGACATAATGGAAAGCAGATACTGCGGAATGGATTGCAGTATTGCTTTAGTGAGGACCAGTCTTCCCACAAAGTTAAGGGCTCTATGAGTCCAGTGCCTGCATCTTTTCTCCATTTTCGCCCAGATTTTCTCCGAGTGAATTTTTTGCCAAGGTTTGGTCGTTAACGGGGCTCCCAAATACTTAGAGGGCAAATTGCCCTGTCTGAATCCAAGAATATTAGATAGATGCTTCTGAATGGCTAGATGAGTATTAAAGAAGAAAATAGTAGATTCGGCATGATTGATCTCGATACCTGATGCTCTGCTGAAGAGGTTTAGAATGTTCTTGAAAGCCACGACTTCTTTCACAGTTGGGGTGCCATACAGCATGGTGTCATCAACAAACTGCTGGTGCGTTGTTGCCGGAATAGAGTGAAGAGGATGTAACCCTTTAATTTTGCCTTCTTCTCTTGCTGTATGAATAAGTCTGCTGAGCCCTTCCATAAGGATCAAAAAGAGGAAGGGGGAGAGAGGGTCTCCTTGCCTGATACCTCAGGAGGGGGAGAAGGGTTCCGAGGGGGAGCCATTAACCAGGATAGAAAATTTTGTGGATTTAATCCGTGCTAGGATCCATTTGGTCCATTGCTTATCAAAGCCAAAAGCGTTCAGAATGGCTTCCAGATAATTCCAGTTGACTTTGTCGAATGTTTTGGAGAGGTCCATTTGCATTAACATACCTGCCATTTTCTTTGTCTGAAGAGTGTGAACCATCTTTTGATCTAAGAGGATATTGTCCAAGATTTGTCTGCCCTCCACGTATCTTGACTGCTCTTCTGAGATTAATTCAGGAAGAATTGACTTAAGTCTATTGGCTATAAATTTGGATATGATTTTTTATAAATCACATTACATAGAGCTATAGGTCTAAATTTCTCGGGAGAGTTGGCTTGTTCTTCCTTAGGAATTAGAGCAACGAAGGTGGAATTTATCAATTTGAGAATGGAACAGGATCGCCTGGAGTCTTCTACAACTTCCCACACCTCTGTTTTAATGGTAGGCCAGTAGGCTTGATAGAAATTTACTATGAAACCATCAGGCCCGGGTGCTTTGTCATTCCGCATACTCTTGACGGCTTCCTCCACTTCCTCCATCGAGACTGCTCTTAACAGGGCAGTGTTTTGCTCATTAGTTATGATGCGGGGTATTGCTTGGGCTAGTTCCTCTATAGGCTCTATTCTTTCTTCTTGCATTTCCTGAGCTATATGATTGAAATGCCTGGTAAGCAGAGATGATACTTCCTTGTGATTTTGAAGAGTTTCCCCTGCTTCATTATTGAGTCATAGAATTTTATTTTCACCCCTGTAGTGTAGAGTAGATCTATGGAAAAACTTTGTGTTTTTCTCTCCTTCCTTGAGCCACTGGATCCTAGATTTCTGTCTCCAGAGTGTTTCTTCCTGTTGACATCTAAGTTGCCATTGATCCATCAGTGCTTTTTCCTATTCCTTTGAATCTTCACTGATGTTCCCCGAGGTCCATTCCTTATGAATTTGATTTAACTTTCTTTCTATGATGGATTTTTCCTGGAAAATGTTCCCAAATTCTGTTGCATTCCATTCTCTAATTTTGAATTTGATATGTTTTAATTTGCTTTGGAACTTGAACATTCTGGTTCCTCTAATGTCCAATGGTTCACACCACCATTTCTCCAACAATGGAACAAAGTTGGGGTGCTTCAACCAGAACTTTTCGAATCTGAACGGCTTGTTTCTAGGGGTCCCTAGGAAGGCTGCCTTTAACGAGATAGGCCAGTGATTTGATCCTCCACTGGGAATAATGTCAGAATCCGCTGTGATGCCTTCAAGTAAAATACTTTCAGAGATAATAAATCTATCCAGTCGTGAAGCTATCAATTTTTCTCATCCTCTTCTATTGTTCCAAGTGAAGGAGCTGTTTTTGGGTAAGATGTCTACTAGTTTTGCAGATTCAATGAATTTTGCAAATAGTTATGCATCCCTATTGAGCTTTCTGATTCCTCCTTTCTTTTCCAGAAGAGAGGTTATCATATTAAAATCTCCTCCCATAATTATCTTCGAGGTGGGATGTCTAAGCTTTAAACTCATGAGCGAATTAAGAAAGTAAGATTTATCTTCTAACCTTTGCGGTCCGTAGACATTTATGCATAAGTAAGTTTCAGAGTTACCTATCATTTGCATTTCTGTGGCTATGAACGATCTGGTGGCTTCCATTGAGAGGACACTTACTATTCTGGTGTCCTAGATAGTGGTTATGCCTCCTTCCCATCCTTGACTGGCTACTTCTATAAAATCTATAGGTTTGCCCAATCTTTTGCTGATGTTCACCATGTTATTGGTGGCACATTTGGTTTCCTGTATGAACATAATGTCCGGCTTTTCTCTTTGGAACTTTCTTTTAAGAAGTCTTTGCTTCGCTTGGCTATTGAGCCCTCTTGCATTCCATGAAACGATTTTCATTTATAACCAGATATATTATTGGTAAGACGGGAAGGCATTTAGCGCCTTCATTTTGCCTGAATTTAGCATTAAGATCCCCAAATCTTGCAGTACCTCCCCATTTGTTCTTCTTCCTCTTTTCTTTTTCTGCTTCAGACCTGTTGGATTAAGAGAGATACTTTTTGAATGATTTCCTGTGCCTGTTGCAATACCTAATCTCCTATTTTTCCTGTCTAATTCCGCCTTTGTCTTGCGATAAATAGGTCACTGATCTTCCTTAGTTCTTCTTCTGGAATGTTTTCTAGTCCTTGAGATTTCCAGTTTTCCTCCACGATTGGGAGGTTCACCCCTTCCTTCTCTAGAGCTTCATTGAGCTCCATCTCTTCACTTCCACCATCACTGGTTAGCATATCAGTATCTTCATCATGTTCTTCTTCTGGCTCGTGCATTTGGGTTTTAGTATTGCTTTGATTTTCCTTCCCTTCCTTTGTATTATGGCCTTGCTGGTCTTTTGGCTTTTCATTCTGCTGCTTTTCCCTGTTTGTTCCTTCTAAATCTGAGTCTGTTTCCAGAATGCTAAAGGTGTTGTTGGTAATGCCTGGTTCTACCCCTGCTTAGTTTATTCTTTTCCTGTTGACTCTTTGTCTTGCTTTCGGTTTTGTGAAGCTTTCTTTGCTCTTTGCTGCTTGCACTGTTTTGTGATCTTCCTCTATTTTGTTTAGAGGGCAGTCTCTGGCGAGGTGTCCATGTTCATGAAACTTTCTACATTGGAAGGGGATTTGCTCATAATCAATGGCTTGAAAGTAGTCCTCATCTCTAAACTCCAGCCATAAGCCTTCATGCAGAGCTCCTGAAACATCCAGCTCCACACAGATTTGTGCGCAAGAAGTGTACCTTCATTGTATCGTTGCTTCTGAGGCTTTGATAAAAGTTCCTAGACGGTCTCCTATTTGCTTGAGCGTCGCTAAACCCCAATAGTCTATTAGAAGGGAGAATAGGTGAATCCACACAGGAACCTGTGTGAAGGTTTCTTTTTCTGGCACAAAGTTGGTTTTCCAGGGTCTCATGTAGAGTCCCGCTGAAGCAAAGAAGTAGGGACCTCCATCAAAGACCCTGTCCTTATCCTCTAAGTTCGTGAAAACAACAGTGAAAAATCCTTTCGCTCCTAGGTGTAGTTTAACATCACCTTTAGGTTTCCAATGTTGCTTGATCCATTGATAGAGCGCGTGTTCTGTTGGCCACAGACCCATGAACTTGCATATTACTGCATGTTTTGACATGTGTTCTCGATGGGCTTGAATCTCTGGATCTGTAAAAACCTCTCTGAGGGTTTCTTTTTTCTTAGGTTTGCATGCTCCTTACGTTGCTTTGCTGGTGCTGGGGTTTGGGGCTGTTTGTTTCTCCTTTCCTTCTCGAGACTGTTTCTTTGCTTCATGTTCCTCTTCTTCCTCTGTTTGGGTATTTGTTGGGCCTATATCCCTTTGGTTTGCATCTGCTCTTTTTTCCCTATTCTCCTTTCCAGTGCTTACTTTGTCTTTCTTTTTTGGGTTGCTTCTTGTCTCTGTTTGCATTTTCTGTTCCTTTTCTTTGCCAGTTCCGCTATTTTCCTTACGCCCTCCATAGCCCATGATTTTTAATCCTTCCTGCGCTTTCTGTTTCTGCATGACAATCTATTTGAAGGATGGGGTCCCAGTGGACCCCCCGCTTACCATTTTTCGGGTCAGTCCACAACCTCTGCTTAGTAGATCTGCTATCCTATCTCTCTGCGCATCCAGAGCTGACTCTGAGCTTGCAGGTTTGAGGTGTTAAACCCTAGACCT
>APFE030732117.1:0-19730 GCA_000404065.3 Pinus taeda | reverse complement strand
ATTACATTAGCTGACCCCAAATTGGATTTCTATTTAAATTATATTCAATATCAAAGTAACTACAACCTCATCGAGAGAACCGGATAGAGGAAGGCTTAAGCATGGAGGGTTGAGTTTTTGTGGTGGTCAGAGATTAACTGTTTGCAACAAAGTTCAGAAGGCTGCTAGTGGTATTTCTGAGTCAATGGGAACTGGTGAGTTCAGATTCTGGACAGTGGATGTTGGCTTGGGGCTCGGAAAGCTGAGCTGGCACGGGTATTGTTTCAAGCAGCAATGGAACTGGTGGCTTATGAATCAGAAAGGCTTGTAGGTAGCTCAATTTCCATTTCTCTGGCAATGTTTAGCTTTCTGGTGCAGAAAAGCAACGAGTCATGGACCAGTTGGAATTCTCGCCTCTAGATGGGAAGTCTTGACAAGCTTTGGGGTCGGCTACATGTTGCGACTACTTGGTGGAAGCAGTTGTGAACTCTAGCAGAAAGTCAGCGACACAAGGCGCATACAGTAATTGTTTCTCTCCCCTTGCAGGTATTCCAAGTAGTCTCCTTCATGTCAATCCCACAAAGAGCCAAGGGGTAGGGGGGTTCAGCTTAGAAAGGGAATGCTTGGGTCTCTTAGTTGATGTTTCCGAGCGTATTGAGCTCTTTGAACAGTCAAGAGGAAGAGGTATGGCTGACATTCTTGGTCCAAGAACACAAATCGGGGTTTCAGGCAAAAAGGGTTTGTTTCTAGCTTGAAATCAGGTTCTTCAAGCAGTCGGTCGCAGCCTAAAGTTGAAGTCACTCCCACTGGTAAACAATTTTCTTCATTTCCTGATCTTCTGGTGACATCGGTTAAAGTTGGTGGGAGATAGATATTCCCAAGGGCTCTAGCCAAGGCAGAGGCGTCGAAGGCATAATACAATAAAAGAGAAGAATTTCAAAGGAACCTATAGGAGAGGTGGCTTTGGGGCAAAGCAAGAAACAAAAACCCAAAAAGAAAAATTGGATGTTGAAGTGTGAGAATGGGTCAATTCAATACAACCTTTCTGTTGGGGAGGACGTGGAGATGGCTCAGGCTTTTGAACTAGCTGAAAAAACTTTGGTTGGGAGGGCATGAAAGAGACTCTTCAATGTGGAAACCCAGGAAAAACGGAAGAGTGAAAATCTCAAAAGTAGGGTTTCGACACCCCTAGAAACTCAACTTGTTGCGAAAGGGTGGTTTCAACTTTCAAGTTTCAACTACTCTTTCATTCTAAAGGGGATGCGGAGTTAGTAATAAAAGAGGTATGGTTTATTGATTCCACCCGAGTTGCCTTTAAATTCTAGAAACCTCTATTCGTTGTCGCAGGGAAAGAATGGATGTGATGCCCATATGGGTTCACATTCCTACACTTCCTATGCACATGTCGAATCCGCTAAGCTTCGTGAATATCGGGAATACCCTAGGAAAATATTTGGAAGCAACTACTCTTTTAAGGAAAACAAGGACTAGTTGATGGCTAGAATCCAGGTTGGACTAGATTTGAGATCAAAACTTATCAAACCATGAACATCGAGAAGGAGAATGAATGACTCTTGGACCTCGATTATGAAGGGATCACTTTCAAATGCAACAGATGTCACAAATACGAGCACCTTTTGGGCAATTGCACTGTGTCTTTTAAGGCAAATCACTTCCAGCTCCGACCAAATATGAAACAGAGGAAGGTTGGGAGGGCCAGTGACTTTTGGTCTAAGTACACAATTAGAGGGAATGGTTACTGAGGAGCCGAAGGTGATGCCTGTAGGGATACAATCTAATTTGGTGTCTAACAATCCTTAGGTAAAGAAGGGGGTCTAGAGGATAGAGGGGTTGTAGCGGTAGGAGAATCTGGAACAAGAGATTTGGACACTGGAAGGAAGGAGGTCGGTGAAAAGGATGTGCAAGGGAGCTTAGTGGCTGGAGTGGTGGAGGTCTCGCCATCTGAGGTCCCAAAATTGAAGCAGTTGAACAAGGAGACCACGAACATGGACATCCAGCTGGAAATGGATGTCGATGTGATGGGTACTTCTCTTCCCCTTCATTGTCTATTTATTTTCTTATCCTTCTTCAGTAACGGAGCAGTATTGGGATAAGACATGTAATGAGCAAAATGTTGTGACTATACAGAACCTTGTTACGTCTCTATCCTTAGGGCAAGTCTTATGTAGCATTTCAAAAGACATGGGGGGGAGGGGGGGGTTTCGTCCCCTTCCTTATCCTATAACTCTGTCTTTTTGGATGAAGAAGGTATTACCTCAATCAATTATAATATGAGGTCAAGGTAGTTTCCCCTTGACTCATCTGGTTTTATGAGCGGGTTAGGAAAACTTCTTGTACCTATCAGCAATGGGAAAGATAGGGGCACTTAGAGCTTTGAAGGCTTAAGGTTTTGTCCTAATGAAAGCCCTTTCCTTATACTATCGAGAGTTAGCAAGAAACCCTAAAATACTTGCATTCAAGACATTGATTCAGATTGAAGGACCCCGGGTCATTTTCCTTCAAGAGACCCTAGGGGAAGGGGGCATAATCTGTGCTTTTCTAGAGTGGGTTTTACCTTTCTGGAAATTTGTGGGGTTAGACCTAAGAGGTCATTCTTGGGGCATGGTTTTGGGGCTGGTCTTTGGATGGAGGTTTTTCCATGGAGTTGGATATTACTTATACATTTTTAAATATTTATGGGTCGAATGAAGAGAGGGTAGGATTTTCGACTGAGCTATTTAAAAAGTCGATATTGAAGCAAAACACTTTACTTTGGGCAATGACCTAAATTTTTCAATGGCGGCTGCAAAATCATGGCGAATGAGGACTCAGCCACATGTTCTTTCTAATTTCTTTTCACACCACTTAGACTTGTGTAAGCTCATCAAACTGCAGCCTATTGAACTCAAACCAACCTAGAGGAATCAAAGGGTAGGGGAGGAGAGGGTGAAAAGGCGAATTGACATATTCTTAGTGGCGAAGGCTCTGTTGAACAAGTTTGGGTTTATGCAACAAAGGGTTGGTTCGGGAGGAGAATCTGATCCTTCTCAAGTGTTACTTGAATTTAAGGGACAATCCCAGAGGTTGTCTAGCCCTTTCAAGATAAATGTTGAGTGGCTACAAGCTGTGAGCTTCAAAGCTTTAGTTAGCACAAATTGGAGACATTTTGAGCAAGGGAGTGTAATCCCTGCAACACAACAATTTGTATATAATCTCAAGAGGATTAAAGCAAGGACAAAGGAATGGGCAAGTGAGAAGAGGCTTAGGGAGCACAAGGAACTTCTCAATATTGAACAACAGCTAGCCTCAATATCAGATCCTCTTGCAAAAAGCTTCAGGGATCAACCCTCTAAGGAGGAGCTAGGAAAATTGATCTCCAGGAGAAAGGAGATCATTGCCTCTCAGGAGGTTGAATGACGTTTAAAAAGTAGAGCAATTTGGTTGGAGAAAGGTGATGAAAATACAAAAAAAACAAGTTTATGCGAAGAGTTAGAAAATGGCCAATACAATTTGGAAATTGAAGGATCATTTGGGCATAAAGGTTACAAATTTTGAGGGCCTAGCAAAATTGGGTAAAATCACTTCACAAACCTCTTTAAGACTCCATTTTTAAAGTTATTAGGGGTGCAAAACTTTTTCACAAGGTTCGTGGATGAGGAAGACAACCATTCTCTTTTGCAGGAAATCAAAAAAGAAGAATTTAAAGTTGATCTTTCAAGTTTCCAAAAAGATAAAAGTCTAGGACCAAATGGATGGACTATAGAACTCTTTATAGGTCTCTTTGACTTTCTAGGCGAGGATTTGTTGAAGGTGGTTAATGAATCTAGAATAGAGGGTAGAACCCTCCTACCCTCAATTCCACATTCATCGCCCTCATTCTTAATTTTTGCCTTATTTCTCTTTGTAGTTGTGTTTACAAAATAATTTCCAACGTGATTACACTTGTAATCAATCCCATCCTCTCAAAAGAGTATTTCTAGTGAACAACTTAGTTGTTTTGGAAGGAAGGCAAACCCATGAGACAATCAAGGTGGCTCAAGAGGGTCTTCACGACATAAAAGTTGTAAAACTCAAAGGAATTGTCATCAAAATTGACCTCTCCAAGGCATATGATAGAGTCAATTGCCTTTTTCTTCGCCTCCTTACACATGTTGGGTTTGAGGTTCCTTTTTCAAAATTGACCTCTTCAAGGCATATGATAGAGTCAATTGCCTTTTTCTTCGCCTCCTTACACATGTTGGGTTTGAGGTTCCTTTTTATGAACTAGATTATGAATTGTATGTCGTCAGTATCCTTTGCAACACTGATTAATGGAGCAGTCTCACCTTTATTAGCCAAGCAAGGCCTTAAACAAGGATGTCCCATGCCCCCCTCCTTTGTTTGTTAGTTGTTGAAGATCTTAGAAGATGTTGAAGGCAACCAAACAGAGATGAGATTTCAAGGGTGTAAGTGTAGCCAAAACTCTCGCCATTACTCACTGTTTGTAGATGATATCCTAAATTTTTTGTGACGGATCTCTAAGGGACTTGCAAACTCTTCACGAAATCCTTGAACTCTTCAGCAAATCAACTAGGATGGTCATCAATGCCTCAAAATACTCAGTGGCTATTCATAACTTGGATTTACAAGAGACTAACAATATTAGAATGTTTTTTCAATTTGAGATTCTAAATTTCGACTCAAGCCTAAAATACCTAGGGTTCTATTTAAAACCCAATTGTTACAAATTCTAAGTTTGGTTTTGGCTTCTTACAAAGTTGGAAAAGAGGTTGTCATGTTGGAGCCACGGATGGCTTTCTAGAGTTGGTCGTCTAGTGCTTGTTAAGTCAATTCTTGAGGCGATCCTTGTCTACTGGTTGTCATTGGCATGAATACTGAAAGGGGTTTTGGAAACAGCAAGGCAAATCAATTTTAAATTATAGACGGATCTCAAGAAGCTTTTGTGTTGTCTTGGGCAAAATGGTCAAAGTTGGAAGTCCCCAAACTCCTATGGGGATGGAGATTAAAAAGCATCTTCTTATTTTCCAAATCACTTGCAGCAAAATCAAGTTGGAGACTCCTTACTACATCTAGTTTATGGACGGAAGTTGTCACTCGAAAATATATCAAACTAGATTCACTTGAGAATTGGATTTGGTGCCCAAATTGGCCCACAAGTAACATTGCATCAGTTCGGAGGTTAGCATTAAATTCTTTCGAAATAATTGCTTCCAAGTTGGCTTGAAAGATTGGGAATGGGCACAGGGTTAGATTGGGGGTATAATACTTAGTCGAGGAGTGAAGTAAGTCATTTATTATCCCAAAATCTTGTTGTACATCTCCAAGATGAAGGTTATACTAGACTCAACCAGATTGCAAATCTCGTTGTAACAAATCAATGAAGACAAGGCTAGCTTTTGTAGAAGCTTTAACCTAAAGGCTATGAAACCGGATTCGTCCCAAAGGCCCTTCGTGTCCCGAATCCGACGAATCGGACATAATTCAAGCGGATTCGTGTCCAATTGGGACACTTCAAATTTGAAACGTGTCTCGATCAAGACACTTCGAATCTGGAACATGTCCCAATCAGGACACTTCAAATTTGAAAATCAAGAACCTGTGCGACGTTATAAAGGCGTATTTCCCCATTCTATTTGCACATTCAATTGTTTAGTTTGTTGTGGGTTTCTTGTGGGTGTTTGAGAGCAAAGGGTGTGGGAGCATTTTCAAGGAGATTCAAGCAACAAGTGCTAGAACCTGTCAAATTTGATGATGGTGATACTATAGAGGGGTCATCCTCCACACCAGCAAATGCAGAGATGACTTTGGATACAAAGGAGGATGCAGTAGAGGAGAGCAGTGGTGACCATGATGATAAGGACAATGATGACTCGTGAGTCATGAGCTACCCACTACCTTGAGGCTTGTATACTTGTAGACTTGTAGTTGTAGTTGTTTTGTATTTGCTATTTCTATTTGCCATTGGCATTGCACTACCTATGTAAACAGTAACACATTTTGATTTTGATGACTTAATGAGAAAACTACAATATCTTTATCTTACTACCTTGTCTTTCTCCTATTGGATCATTGATGAATTGAATATGTATTATAAATTTATAATTTATCATTTATGTCACAATTGTATTTGTGATTTTGTATGCATAATGTTACTTTGTAAAACTTACATCTAGATGAAGATCTAGGTTTGAAATCAATGAATTTGTATCATGAATGATAATTTGTGTAAGAAATATCTAATTTTTAAAATATATATATTCAGATGTGTCCTGTTCTGAGGGGTCAACGTGTCTGTATCCGACACTCGAATCCCCGTATTCGTCAAATCTCGAATCATCGTGTGAGGTGACTTAGCCTGAAGGTCTTCATGAGGAATGGAGGCAGTATGTGGATGCTATGTCTCGAGCTCATATTAGACTTAATGATTGTGAAGACAAGCTTGTGTGGGCGTCCCTCCCCCCTAGGTGTATATACTCCAAAAATGGGTTATATTTTCCTAAATGTTTTTGGATCAAATGGTTGATCCAGAGTGGTGGTGGAGGGTGGTCTAGAAGGCAAGATGTCCACAAAAGGCAAAGTTGTTGGTTTGGTGCATCATGTAAAACAAGGTTCCAACCTGGGAGGTGATGCAACACAAATACAAAATTGGCCTGAGATGGTGCTCACTGTGCAAAGGGGATAATGAATCAATAGACTATTTCAGTGTGACATGCCCATTTACACAACAGTGTGGAAGGAATGCAGTACTAGTTTGGGTTTATAGTGCAGATGGGATGGCTTCACAACCTCCTAGTTGAAATGGATTCAAGATCGGGAAAACAAAGAAATCAATGCACTTCCTCTTATAGTTTGTTGGGGCATATAGCTCGCGAGAAATAAAAAAATCTTCCAAGGGATCTCATCCTTCCCAAGAATTGCAGCAGAGGGTCTAGCCATACTCCAACATTTTCCTCAAGTAAAAGACACACAAGTGGTTAGGGATGTTCCTAAGGTATTTCCTGATTTTTCAATGCCATGGGGTTTCTTTGATGGGGCATCTCAAGGAGCGGGGAATCAAGAGGGAGGGGTTATACTCTCAACTTAACTAAGCAACATGCTTTTCATGTAAAAATTGGAATGGGATTGGGAACAAACAACTGGTCTGAACAATAGCATGCAGATCTCTGATAGCTTTTGCCATTGAAAAGGGAGATGACAGGATTCAATTTTTTGGTGATTCACTGTTGGTGATCAATTGGGTTAATGATGTTCAACACTACAGAAATATTCATTTGGTTAACATTGTGGAGGATATTCGCAGACTAAGACTTTCTTTCACACATTTCTTTTGCAGGCATCTCTACAGAGTCAAGGAACCAGGAAGCCAACAAGCTTTCTAAGGCAGGCTCTCTTCTGTATAGGGGGCTCTGGCAGATAACTGTGCTATAGGGGCAGGACAGATCCGAATTTTACCACAGGCCCTAATGGCTTGGCACATGCCTGCTTTTAGGTTTTTTGCGTCACCAGAGGTGTTATTACAGGATCCTAGACATGGGTTTTTTTGGGCACTGTCGCTTCTACAGTGCGATTGTTTGCTATTTCTGTCTTCAGATGGCAGTATGGACTCTTGTCTTTGCATGTACATTTTCATGTGCTACTATTGGACAGTTATCTGTCTGCTGTTTTCATTTGTATGGAACTTCTGAACTGGTATTATGACTAGTGTTCTTATGTATTCTCATGAAGGGCTGTAAACAACTTTTGCCTGATAGGATAGGGAATCATCCTGCAGAATGCACTATCTCCTAGGTGCATATGCAAAATGTAACTCTGTTTATATATGAATGAAATTACAGTTTTTTCCTTGGAATAGAAACAAAACAAAAAAAAGGCAAAACAAAACAAAACTGCAACCTCATCTACACTTGATTGATGTCATATTACAACACTAAACTGAAATCAGAACTATATATTTTCACCTGACAGTAGCTCAGAATCTAATTATCTAGAGATTTTTCAAATATAGTTTGCAACAAGTCTCCTACTGATGGCACAGGTACAAAGCGCATTAGGTTCATATCATGCAATTGAACAATTCACCAAAATATTTACGTGGTGTGAATCAAAATTACGGTTTTTTTCTTGGGATAGATAGACCAACAAAAAAACTACAACCACATCTACACTCGATTGATGTCATATTACAACCCTAATATGAACTCAGAACTATATATTTTTACCTTCAGTAGCTCAGAATCTAATTATCTAGAGACGTTTCAAATATAGTCTGCAAAAACTCTCCTACTGATGGCACAGGTACAAAACGCATTAGGTTCATATCATGCAATTGAACAATTCACCGAAATATTTACGTGGTGCGCATCATTTTACTACAAGTATTCACAATTCAACCACTGAAGACCATTAAAATATTTACAGACCCACGGCCACATGCTTTAGTCCTGAGAGGTATTATTTACATGAGCTTAAAGTTAGGCAATAACTTACCTGAGATAGGACGTAAAAGGTACTTACCTTCACTGTGCTTTCTCACTCATTGAGGCAAAATATACATGCCTTTGTTATGCCGAGGTGAGGTCATGAAAAGTCAACAGCAAGCTCTCCTCGAGGATTGAGGAATCTAACCATGTTCCTCTTCTATTGGAGCTTGATTTAGCTTACAATGAAAGAAAATGCATAACATATCTGTCTCTGACAACGCAATTGCGGTAGTGCAAGATATCCACTATAGACCCAAATCAAATGCATGTGATGTTGGATACCCAATCCTCTCTTGGTGGAATATTGATAGATTAGCACTTTAAAACTTGGCATGAAGCCTATTAAGCACAATATATTAAAAAAAGTACATTTCAAAGCCCTAAAAAGTAAACTGGAACAGAACACAACGCACAAGATCAAACTACCGAAACCAAACATATCAGAGAACCCGAGACGACGAAGACTAACTTAATCCAAGAGAGAAACCAATACATTCTGAGTGCGAATAAACCTAAAATCGATCACAAATCCTGCCACAGTACTTGTTGTTTAAAAGATGTAACCTAAACGTATATATTTTCCTATCCAATAAAGTATACCCTAACACAATGTAATAGCAAATCCTGCAACTTACGGAATTTCAAAACTGAACCCTTAAAACCCTGTATAATTAAAAACCATCAAAACTCTGCAGTGATAAAAGTCTAGACAACTAAACACCTTAAAGACAAAGGCACTGAATAAACAAATAAAACTCACCACCAGCAAAGGAATCAGGTTCTGGTAGGCGGTGTTCCCCGACTTCTCTGCATAGAGACGAATGGATCTCTTCATCATTGTATTTTTCCCCATAAGAACGACCGAATCGGGCCTCAACCCGGAACGAATGCCCTGCAACTGCTTGGATCCCACATTGTCTGCAACACAGATCAGCACCTGTGAGTATTGCTCCAGCAAATCACATATTTTCTTGTCGTAGACGACCTTCTTCTCGGCCTTGGTTCCCTTGAACCCCATTTTCGTGCCGCGCGGATGCTCTCGCAGGCTGCAAAACCTAAACAGCTACTGGAAAATAAGACGAATTAGAATGTGGTTTTGATGGAGGAGGAAAGTAAGGGTTTTGGCTCGGGTTAGGGTTTCGGGGGTTGAATTTGCTTTTCTATGCTTTCGTTCGTGCTTTCTCTTTAATCAATAAGAAAATGAAATTATGGGTATCGAGTGATAAACGACATGTTGAGCTTCTTCAAAGGTGGAAGAAGAAATTATGGGTATTCTCCCATGAAAGTTGATTTGCCTCCAATTACATTGGAGTATCAAGTGTTATTAGGTAGTTTAATTAGCAATGGTCATAGAAAGGAAATTTTACTGAACCGGAGGTTTTTTCAAATTTTGTGTTATCTCTCTATGGGGTGAGAAGTTGGACATGATGAAGATGTAGTCCTACCAAGCTTACAAAAAAAATTGGGAAGAGTTGTTTAATAAAATGTGTGTTTTTAACTAGAAAGAGTGGGGTTATCTTTGGTTCTAAAAGGTTCATGGCCTGGGTGATAGCCTATGGGCTATTCCAAGGTCTTATTCAAGTTCTTTCACTCAATTGCAAGAAATTTATTGTTTTGATGAACTCTCTTATGTTATCTCAACACTTCATTGTTGGTTTTTTTTCTCCAAATGATTTAAGATTGAGCTCTTTGCTTAAACAAATCAAAACCTCTCTTTAGAAATGGGATAGTGTTTAATTTCACCGTGTCCTTCACATAAATGATTCAATTGCAAATCTAGAAGCTAACATTTGAATAAAGGAATCCTAAAAGTTAATGAAGGGGTATCTTATTTTCCTATTACAAAACTGTATGGCAGATGTCACTCACTCTTCATGCCCATGGATGCATGGAGGAGTTGTATGTTGGGTCACTAGTATGGCACTTACGAAGGTGCCATTGGAGGGGGTCGTGCATCAACTATTTTTTGGTCACTTAGAGGCCTTCATATGTAATTTGTGGATATGGAAGTGAAGTTTGGGATATTTTTTATCACATTTTGGAAATTGTACTCATATAAATACTATAGGATTATAGACTATAGTGGAGGGGTCCTTTTTGTCTTATAGATGGACCTCAGAGTAGTCAGGAGTATATAAGGCTTGACATCCTATCTCATGTATTTTGATGCATAGTTGCATCTCTAAATGCATATTTTGTAATTTAACATATTTTCCATTACGGTTTAAAATGTGTGTGTGTGTGTTTTCAACTATTAAGGTAAATATTAAAGTAGATGGTAAAGGTAAGTTTATAAGTGTAGGAATATTAAAAAATCAAACAAAAAATAATGGCTAAGTAAATATATTTATTAGTTATTAAAAAAAAAAAAATCAATAGCACAAGTAATGAGAAGAGACCAATCAAATTATCTTAGTTCGAGTGGTTTGGTGAATAATTCGCTTCCCTACCTACATGGGTTCAAGTCTTTATAGGCGTGTTGTAACTGCCTCATTTATGGCATTTATGAAATAGTTGTATATAGTGTAATAATGGCACTTGATCTTTCAAAGTTACCAATTCTCATATGAAATAGTTGTATCTAGTATAATAGTGGCAATTAATCTTTTGAATTTATCAATTCTCCATAAATTCTCTTTTCAGTTTAAAAATTAATTAATTAAATAATTAAATAAAAGAAGAAGAGTCTAAAAAAATAAGAAATATAAATTATGTTGATGTAGAAACTATGTCTACAGTAGCTAGTATATTATCTCAGTCCTCTTGGAATGTGGTAAAATCATGTAACCCTTCACTTTGTTATCTCACTCCTAAGCCCCAATGATGGTGTGAACCTACAAAGCATTGAAAGTGATGATATTAGATCTATGGGGTTAAAGGAGTTAGTATGAGGCTTTCTATTTATGTTGTAAGACAACCCCTAAAAAGGCTCCAATAACTTATGTGAATTCATCATGTTCATCTTGACATTTTGTCTTTGGACAATAATTTGCAAGTGAAGTTTCATACAAATTAGAGACCCATAATACCAAGGAAAAGATTCATTAACCTATGTATTCTTGAACATCATTTCATCCCTTTGTTCCCATATAAAAATTATGAGTTCTATTTTAACAAGTCGCCATGGTGTATTGAACTCAATGACAAATGAACATTATTCCTTAAAAGGGTCCCTCTTTGTGGAATAACAACGAGGGAAATTGACTATAGAGTTTAGATACCCAATCTCAACTTGTTTCATTTGATCAGTTAGACTAAACACAATTGATTTGGCAATGACCAAATTAGGGAATTTTGTTACAATGTTGACTCTATAAAGTCAAAATCACAAAGTCTTCTTAATGAACCAACAAATGCGTATAGAGTGTATATTAATGTGTTAATGTGAATTGTTATAGATTAATAGAAACACAATAATAACGTAGAGACAATTTTACAATTAGAAATATTCCTCGTGGGAAATAAATACTCCAAAATATATTAATATCAATCTCGTTAGATGCCCAATCTCAACTTGTTTCATTTGATCAGTTAGACTAAACACAATTGATTTGGCAATGACGAAATTAGGGAATTTTGTTACAATGTTGACTCTATAATGTCAAAATCACAAAGTCTTCTTAATGAACCAACAAATGCTTATAGAGTGTATATTAATGTGTTAATGTGAATTGTTATAGATTAATAGAAACACAATAATAACTTAGAGACAATTTTACAATTAGAAATATTCCTCGTGGGAAATAAATACTCCAAAATATATTAATATCAATCTCGTTACAAAAGAGTTAATTTTTACAATGGTGACAAAACAAAATGTGGTTATTGCTTAAATGAACTATAATTGAATTATCTTGTTCATGGAAATAACATTTATTGTGGAAAGAAATTCACTCATGAGAGATGTCATTACACCATACCAGTATTGTCAGCGACTTGAAATTGTATGAACCCTTATTGGCCCATGAAACCAACCTAACCCCTTATAGGAATCCCATTCCTCCTTCAACAATGAAACCTAAAAATTCTAGTTATGGACAATTCAGCCACTTGTAACTGTCACTTGCTAGTTGTTGAATTACATGGTGCAGTGGACATCAATGAGATCTTGATCAGTATTGACCAACATTCCATTGTTGAATTAGCATGCTTGCATCAAGATGACTAAGATCAACATGCATGTTCGTTAACATGCCTTTAGTTGATGCTCCACAACAAGATCTTGAGTAAAATGTCCTTGGCCTCTAAAAGAGAGATTCTACATTGATTTTGAAATATTTCTAAACACAATTCATGACCACCAATTTGGAGCCCAGAAACCAATTTCCAAGAGATCGACTTGCATATTTATATGAAAAGACTCATCTAATAGTGTAATAAGACAAAAAATGGTCATGAAAAAAGCCATGTGAATCTCTCATCCATTACATCTTAGGCAAATTGGGAGTTATCATTATAGGTGATCTGGATTGTACAAGGGATGAAATAAAAGGCAAGAAATGAAATGGAACACATACAGAGAGAATAGTAATATAGTGAAAAACCAACTTCTTTTGATAAAAAAAATTAATAGAATATTATAGAACATAAACTAGGTAGAATGGTGGAAGTTATCTCTAAAGGGAGGGAGATAACGACTACATGCATTTGCAAAAAGTTGTTACAAGAGGTCGAAAGAATGGCCTTTCAACATAAATAAAGAATCCTAAAGGTCTATTGACAGGGAAGAGTTGCACCACCAATAGTAAGGGGATCTCCCCAACATAAAGTCCCAACTAGACCTTACACCATTTGGGATAGGAGTCCCATCCAGTATGTGGGCCTAGTTGCCACCATGTTTGTTCAAGAATTGGTTTTGGATGGAGTGAGCAAGAGAAAGGAAACCTAGATCAAACTTCTAATAGAATGCAAGTTATACTAGCTTTATGAAATACTTTAAGCAATTGGACATGAATCTTAATGAAAGATTATTAGCAAACTTCAATTAAGATACATCGATGAAGAAGGATATTCATTATCAATCGTAAATTAGTTCACAATCAACAACACTTGTGAAAGTATAAATCAAGAAACAATCTAAAATAAGATGTGAACCTCCAATTAATGAAGTAGTTCATTGACTTTCAACACATTAATGGCAATCACATTCCATTAAAGCACCACAAGAATAGTTTACGATGTTTGATAACACGTGAATGAAATGATTTTTGTGGCCCAAGAGAGACTCTCAATATTAATTTGAAATATTCAATGCACCACTACAAAAAAACATCCCTGGAATCCAATAGTGGAAGTAATAAACAATCACTTGATCTTGGAAAGGAATGTACAAGCTTTCTTTTTCAAAGGTGTTCAAATGGGTCAAAAACTAAAAGTCCTTTCTAACTAGCCATGAGGGTATATTTATACAAAGTGGTGTGACTCTTCACCTCCCATGACCTTTCAACTTCCCTCATGACTTTTCATTTTCCACATGGCTTTTCATCTTTCTTCTACATTCTAATTTATATTTAACTTTTAAATTTAAATTTAAATTTTATTTACATATTACATGAAAATCAAAGTTAATAAAAATAACTCCCTTCATGACACTAATATCATAATGGCCAACTGTGAGGCTTCAACTTGCATCTATTAAGTTAGGTGAGTGTGTCGTGCTTTGTAATTTGTCGCAATGGATCTGACTTTGTTAGATATTAGTCTTTTGAATCAGATTTCACCTTCAATAGCACCATGTATCATTGTTCTCATATTTTTTTGTGCTTGGTTGAAAAGTGCAGTGAGCATTGTATGTATCTTTGCAGGTTCCACCACATATTCAACAATGGCCTCTTTCGTAGGTTTCATGTTTTCTAAGAAACAACTTACCTTGTTGCGTCTATCATCTCTTGAATTTCTTGCCATATTTCCTGCTATGGTATTATTATGCATCATGCTCTGATGGAATCTATCTTGTGAGACTTGGTAAGGGCTTCCAATGCATTCTGAAGTTGTTGATATTTAGTCAATGTTTTAGCTACATCTCTTCCCAAATTCTCTTGGGATTACACGACCATCATAATTCCTTCTTTGTCTCATTCCTTTCCCATTATATCCTTTATGGGTATGTCAGCTAGTGCATCAAGATATTTTGTGCACCATTCATACATGAGGTCTAACGCAATGGAGGCTTCTTTTAACAATTCACCTTTTCCCTTGAGCTCATTTTGGATAGCCATTAATGAGGAAGATGTTTTTTGAAGAACAATCATCTTTGTATATAGTTGTTTCATGGCATTTTCCAACATTCTTATCTCTTCTAATACAACTCCCTGCAAAACCTCCTCGTGAGAACTTGAGGTTATCAAAACTTGAACTTTTGTGTGAAGCCTTCCATTCTCTTGTTTTGCATTGGCTAGATCATTTTCCAGTTTCTTCACCCTCTTCACCAGACGTTCAAAATTCTTCTTTGTTGTGGTGGAGAATGCAAATCCTATGGAGGCTATCGTTATAGGATTATTTGTAATATCCAATATGATATCTCTTTTAGTAGTTATAGATATTGATGTGGTTGATTCTCAGGCGAGGTATCTTTGTCTTTCCAAAACAACCTTTTGTAAGCCATGGTAGAATTTGAAACTTGAAAGGTCTAGCACTCGATCTTCCTCTTCAGCTGAGATGCCCATCTCTCTGAGCGGTAGATGTCCTCTGGTGAGTGGGGCAAGAGGCACAATATCCATGAGGGGTAATATGGCTTCAACTACCTTTTAAGCTTGCTCCTTTTGTCTTAGTTCTTCCTGCATTTTCGTGTCCACCCTCTCTTTTGCAAGTCTTTCCTCTTCAATTTTCTTTGTTGTTTCTTCTTGTTTTCTTTTCTCTTTTTCCTTCTTTCATCTAATTTCCACCTATCCTCATCTTCTTTTTTAATTTCTTCTTCACGCTTCTTCTTTTCCTCCTTTTGTTTCTAACCTTATTGCTCCAGTTTATGTTTTTTCAATCTTTCTTTATTTGTTGCCTCCTCCCTTTCCCTCTTAGAGAAGCTTTCTTTTCCTGGGTATCTTTGTCATTGGAGGATTGCCCGTTTGTAGTTTTGATACCATTTGTCAGTTGTGAACCACATCTATACCTTACATACTTATAGTGCTTTGCAACGAGACCCCTATAACATATTTGTGGAAGCTCAATTCACCAAACTTAAAGCATTCCAGATCAGTGGCTTCCAGCTCTACTTATCTAAAACTTCATACACCATATGTGCCAATATATATTGGAAAGGCGGGCCATGGTGCCTTCTTTGCATGAACTAGCATTCTTGTAAGCCTTATTGTGACCTGGTATGCAACTTCCTGCAAGACTATCTTATTTGTGACAAACATAGGAAACTAGTGAGGGGGCTTGCAAGCTCCAAATACCCTGATATACGTTGAATCTATAGGTGTGAACCAATTGGAAATATCATGTAATGTTTCTCTGGATTTGTTTGACACACATGGAAATTTTGTATTGAAAAGTATGTGATATAAGGGGAAAATGAAGTTTTTAACAATTTGGTGATGCGTCCCACCTATAGCTAATGTCTTATAGAATTCTACAGTAGATGTGGATAGGTTGCACATGTGGAGAAAAGTTCCACCTCCATCCTAATGCCTCAAATTGACATCTCACGCATATGGCATCCAGTAGATATAATGCCATGTAAAATTGAGGTTATCATCCCTCTTGTGGCTTTTAGGCTCATTTTACACTTGTCATGATGGAGGCTACTAGAATTTCTACCCAATTGAGAATACTCCCATCTTGAGTACAAGTGTACATCATCTGTATCCAATTCTCTTCAAATAATTGTACATCTTGTCTGCCATATAATCTGCAACATATTGTTGCTAGCATCTAATATGCCTTTCTTAGCAATTTGATCTTGTAGATACCATCAAATCAATGTCAGAACTTACTAGGTTCTTACCACTAAGTCTTAAGGATAAGGCTAGCTTGCGAAATGAAAATCACAATACCACTTACTTGTTAGGCCCACTTGATAGCTTGGAAACATATAATACTCAACAATGTGGGGATATATGTATGTTGCAATATCTAAACCATGGCAATCTTGAATACTCATACCATCTGTATCTATGCACTTGATTGTCCATTCAATAGTTTCGGCACATGGTAGAAAGGTAAGGTGTGCTACTACTTTATGGAACCAAGAGTTTTTGACACTATGGTACACTTCATTATCCTATCCATCTTCAGGCACCTCCTTTCAAGCAAATGGTTGATAGATATCGGACCAAGTCATTGGTATCATTTTGTCTACGAAGAAATCTATGTCTGCATAGATAGAAACTAAGTCTATATCACTTTCAATTTCCCCTCCTTCATTGCATTCTACAATCTCCTTGCCTAGTCTTTGCTTTGTGGGTAGAGCGATATCTCTCGATAATGAGGAGATGTTGAGGCACTCCAAGTATATGGTACCTGACATTTGAAAGATATTCATTACGACAATATGTTTGAGGAAAACCAATAAATAATTGCAGTGGGCAAGGAAAGGTCACTTATAGTGTTGTGGCACAAGCTATAAGGACAAGCTACACCGAGGAGGGGATGATCTATGGTGCAAGGGAAGGTTGCAAATTGATGGTGGTAGGTATGCTAGAGGGTAGTGCAATACAACGACTTTATAAGAGGTCATAATATAGTGCAACAACATGGTATTGGTCACGATAGAGTGCATGTGCCATTGCATAAGGTCGAGTGATTTCATTGTGCTAAAACAATTAAGTATGTGTGTGCCATTGCATAGAGATTAGGGCTATGGTGCGTCATAGTGCAAAGAGAAAGATAACAACAACGGGAAACCTTGCAATAGAAATTCATCTAAGAGCATTGTTGCACAGAGAAAGAAAATTAATATGTTAGAGAATATTGTGTCATTATGCAAAGAAGAGAGGGAAAGCTCTGTGCCATAGCTTAATAATAATGAGAAACATAGTGCATATATACAAGCATTCCTATGCTATGGCGAGGCTAGGAAAGTTGGTGAGGTAAGGAAATGGTTAATTATGGAAGCAAAATGTGAAGAGGGAGTAAAGGTTAAAAGAGGGGAATAGAAGGGCACAATTTACACAAACTTAAAATATGTAAAGGAGCAAAGGGTAGGTGGAAGGTCAAGGGTCAGAATGTGAAAAGGTGCGCAGGAGACAAAGCGCCAAAAGACATAAACTAACATTTGCACCAAAATGTGCAAAGAGAACGTCGATAGTGTTTTAGGGTTTTTTGACCTTTTGAATATATATACAATAACATTTGAAATAGAGGCAAAAGGGTATGCGAGCCTCAACAATGAAAATTATAGTGCTTCAAGCAGAAGGGCATGTGGGTTCAAAAACAAAACCATTAATGGTTTGAGAGACCTTTTTAATGGACACTTTTACACCGATATTTTCCAAAATTAATCGGAGAAACCAAAATTACCTCAGATTTGCATGATGACGGTCAGTTGATCTCCATTTCGCTGACATTACAAAACCTAGTGGACAAAAATAATGTTAATCTCAAAGGAGTGACAAAATGTTGTATGCTTTACCCATCATGTGACGGAACAAACAAACAACTACATTGATGTTTATTAGGAAAAATCGGAAAAAGGGCGCTTTTAGGACTTCCGATAACAAATTAGGGTCATCACTAGTGAGATATAACTAAGTCATTATTAGTGATATATATCTCTTGTAGGGTACGAAGAAGAGAGACATATTCATAGTTTTTTGGAAATGCTAAAAGGAAGATAACGTGCAACTACATTAGTCAATGTCCAACCACTAGTCAAAGTGTCAACAAATTTATCATTTGCTGAAACTTTTTAAAATTACTTGAAGCATACAAAACTCTCTAGTGACATAAGTTGCACATATAATATCCTAAGGTTATTTTGCGCTATCATATAAGCTACTCACAGATAGTTAAAAAGGGGAACAATGATCGCCATTAAACTTTAAGACATCAAAATACAATTGGATACAGTTACAGTTTTCTGAAAACAAGCAATTGATTTGTGAAATAAATATTAAATTTTAATGTGATTTTGTAAATTTTCGAGCATCACAAAAAGAATTATGAACTCTCTTGCTTGATGGAAAATAAACTCTGCAAATGTTCTCAAAGTTAAATCCATTACATTAACCAAGAAACTTGTATCTCACAGCCAACTTTAATGCATCATAGAGCTTCATTCTTTCTTCATGTGGTCAGAATTACATTTATCACATTGTGGTAACCCATGTTCTTCCAATTTGGATTAAGCTTTGGACTGGCCATTCCATCCTCACTTAAGGTAAACTAATACAGAAATCAATTTCATAAGTTTCAAAAGGCTTTATGTTTTAAATGTTAGAATACAGATCAAAATGTAATGTCTCCAATTTTTTACACTTGGGTATTTAAATATATTGGCCATGTAGTGGTGACTCTTGGAAACAAGGTTATGACTTGATAGCTAACACCAATGCTCTCCATATAATTAACATTGTTAGTGCTTTTCCACATGTCAGACGATGTTAAGATATTAGGCAATTCACCATGATTTAAGCTTTTGGAGTGGGCTAGAAAGCCACATAAATCAACCTTCTGATATTATGCAATTTCAGTAAAACCCATCCAGAGTAACACAAACCAGCATGATCTACTTAACTCACAAAAAGAAAGATGTAAATTATAATTTACACAAACAAGCAAAACTCAATTCAAACAAACAAATATAAAAGAAACTCAAGGCCTTCCATATCAACGCTTGAGCTCTTAGGCCAACTAGTAAAGTTTCATTTGAACATAAGTTATCAGGAGACCTCTCTCTCTCTCCTATTGATAACAGAGTAATAACTACATATGGTTTTTCCACACCAACATCATAAAACATTATTAAGTCTAAATCAAAATTGTAGGCCTTGATCACAAACCAAAAGTCAACTCATTATAAAACCCTCGACAATGATGCATCAAACTGACATTTAACATACACCAACCTATTTTGTATTAACAAAAATTTTGCATGTAAATACTTCATAAGCCATTCACCTCTCATAGTTTTTGTTGATGTGGAAATATTTTATCTTGTGTCTTTTGTTGAAGTAGGCTTTAACATATTTATCAATATTATGTTGACCTTCAGTACACCACACCTATGTAGTTCCCTTGATTTGCAAACAAAGTTTTGAAACAATTATGTAGAATAAGTAGCAGTGTTTCAGACTATCTCAAGGCTATACAATACTTTCTATAGTAACAACTTTC
>APFE030732116.1:1298-12315 GCA_000404065.3 Pinus taeda | reverse complement strand
AGAGGTGAAAGTGGAGGTGGGGGAGGAGAGGATGAGGTGAAGGAGGAGGTAGGGGACAAGGGGAGGAGGTTATGCAGGAGTTAGTGGAGGAGGCGAGGAGAGGTAGAGGTGGAGGATGGGGAGGTAATTGCGGATGGAGGCAAGGGAAATACGGGGAAGGAGGAGAGGGTGGTAGAGATGGGGGGGATGAGGAGGAGGTGGGGGCATGGGGAATAGGAGGAGAATTAGGAGTGGGGGTGAGGCAGAGGTGAGGTAGAGGAGGAGTAGGGAAAGGGGGAGGAGGGTGAAGAAGTGGAAGAGGCAAGGGGGTAGGAGTAGGAAGCGGAGGTAGAGGAGTTGCAAAAGGGGGAGGCAGGGGATGAGGAGTTGGGGGGTTACCGAGGATGATGAGTAAGGGGGGAATGCGGAGCAAGATAGGGAGAAGAGTGAGGGTGAGGAGGGGAAGTGGTGGAAGAGGCAAGGGGGTAGGAGGAGGAGGAGGAGGAAGGTAGGATGAGGGGGAGGGAGCAGGAGAGGAGGGGGAAAAGGCAGAGGTGATGAATGGGGAGGAGGAAGAGGCTGAAGGGGAGAAGTTGGAGAAGGAAGAGGGCAAGGGGGAGGGAGAGGAGGTGAAACAGTAGGAAGCAGGGGAGGGAACGAGAGGACGCGGGGGGAGAGGTAGAGGTGGAGGTGGGGAAGGAAGGGAGGGTGAGGGGAGAGAGGAGAAGGCTGAGGGGTAGGAGGCAAAGGATGTAGGTGAGGAGGAGGAGGGGGAATATGTAGAAGAGATAGAGGGGGAGGAGGTAGAGGATGGGGTGGGGATGGATGGGGAGGCAGAGGCATGGCATGGGAGAAGGAGGCAGGGGAGGAGAAAAAGGAAGAGGGGGGTGAGGATGGAGGGAGGAAGTGGGGGAGGAAGTTGAGGTGGGAGATGGAGAATGAGGGAGGTAGGCAGGGGGTTAGGGAGGAGGCAAAGGAGGGGGGTGAGCATGGGGAATGACAGGTAGAGGGAGTATGTGGAGGCGCGGGAGGAGGTGGAGGATGATGGGGAGGGGGACATGGGTGCGGGTGGGGTGGCATGTGGGAGATTATTTAAATTTTCAAAAAATAGGCTAGGTTGATAATAAAAAGAGCTTTTTTAATTTGTTTAAATGACTGAAACCTCAGTATTTTCAAGACCAAAATTCCAATGAGTGGAATCTTCTTACTTTGGATTTTTGGGTATCAAAATTTCTTGTATTAAAATTTTGGTTTTTGAAATTTTAATTTATTTTAAATTCAATTTAAATAATAAAAAAATATTTGGTAAATAAAATTGTATGTTTTTAGAGAATTAAATAATTGAGAGAAAGCTAAATTATTATGAAAACACTTCAGCAGTTGCCAACTCCACTTCAAATTCCTTTGAAAAGGACCCACTCCATCGATGTCTCTTTTCAAAACATAAGCCACTCCCTCAATCATGACACAATGATGAGATAATGATCATTTTCAAATTGGTTTAAGAAAAACCCACTCCATCCATACAATTATATCACCTTGTTATCCATCACTATCATGATAGCGCAACCTATAAATACCATAGGAGTTCTAGAAAAGGATGATACAATTGCCAAAAATTACAGGATAGGGTTGCACCGTGAGGGGATTTCTCTGTGAAACAATTGTTGAAGAAATGAGACTTACATCCCTTGAAATATTTTCCCTATTTGAGATTTCTCTTAGAAATGGTTATAACACTTTAGTAAATTGTTTTAATAAATACATTTCAAAACACTTTTTGAAATGTTATAAGAGGCTTAGGGTTGAGGGTTTAGGTTTTTTTTTAGGGTTTAGGGTTTGGGGATTAAGGTTAAGGGTTTAGGGATTAGATGTTTTCATTTTATAACTTTTTAGCAAGTGTTTTGTAACTTTTTTCTAAGTGCTTATTAAAGGGATTTACTAAATTTTTATAAACCCTAAAGTGTAAACTCCAAAACGTAAGCATTTTATAACATTTTAAACACTAAACCCTAAGCATCCAATGACATTTTAACAAGCTTTTTGTACCTTTTTTGAAGTCTTCATTAAAATAATTGAGTAAAATGTTATAAACCACAAATCCTAAACCGTAAGCATTTTATAACATTTTAAACCGAAAACCCTAAACCCTAAAGCCTAAAATCTAAACCCTAAGTATTTTATAACATTTTAACAAGCATTTTCTTAATTTTTTAAGTTTTTATTAAAAGCATTTACTAAACTGTTATAAACCCTAAACCATGAGCATTTTATAGAATTTTAAATCCTAAACCCTAAATCCTCAGCATTTTATAACATTTTAACAAGCGTTTCGTAACTTTTTTTTATGTTCTTATCAAAATAATTTATCCAAATGTTATAAATCCCAAAACCTAAACCATCAACCCTATCCCTAAACACTAAGAATTTTATAACATTTTAAAATACATTTTTGCATCATTTTTAAGTGTTTGTTAAAAGCATTTAATAAAGTGTTATAACCCTAAACCCTAAGCATTGTATAACATTTTAACAAACTTTTTATAGCTTTTATTGAAGTGTTTATTAAAATAATTTACCAAAGTGTTATAAACCCTAAACCCCAAACCCCAAACCCTCAACCCTAAAACCTAAGAATTTTATGATCTATCAAAAATAATTTTGTAGCTATTATTTAGGTGTTTATTAAAATATTTTACTAAGGTGTTATAAAACCTAAACCTTAAACCCTTAACCTTAAACCCTAATATTTTAATAACATTTTAAAACGTTTTTTGTAACCTTTTTTAAGTGTTGATTAAAAGATTTTAATAAATTTTTATAAACCCTAAACCCAAGACCCTAAACCCCAAACCATAATCCCTAAACCATAAAACCTAAACCCTAAACCCTAAACCGTATAAACTAAACCCAAAACCGTAGACATTTTATAACATTTTTAAAAGCGTTTTTTAATTTTTATTTAAGTGTTTATTAAAATAATTTACTAAATTATTATAGACCTTAAAACGTACAAGCTAAAACCTAAACCCCAAAACCTAAACCCTAAACCCTAAACCCTAATCCCTAAACCCTAAACCATAAACCCTAATCCCTAAACCCTAAACCATAAACCCTAAGAATTTTATAATAGTTTAAGAAGAATTTTGTAACTTCTATTTAAGTCTTTATTAAAAGAATTTAATATATTGTTATAAACCCTAAAGCATAAAAACAAAACCCTAAACCCAAAAACCTAAACCCTAAACCTAAACCCCAAACCCCAAACCCTATACCCTAAACGCTAAACCTTAACCATTTAACATATTAAAAATTGTTTTGTAGCTTTTATGTAAGTGTTTATTCAAAGAATTTACCAAAATTCTGTAGACCCTAAAAACTAAACCCAAAACCCTAAACCTTAAACCCTAAACCCTAAACCCTAAAACCTAAATCCCAAACCCTAAACCCTCAACCCTAGTCATTTTGTAGCATTTTAAAACATATTTTGAAACTTTTAATGAAGTGTTTATTAAAAGCATTTACCAAAGCCTTATAAACCCTAAACCATAAAACTTAAACCCTAAACCCCAAACCGTGTACATTAAACCCTAAACCCTAAGCATTTTATAACATTTTAAGGTGCATTTTGTAATTTTTATTTAAGTGTTTATTAAAATAATTTACTAAAGTGTTATAAATGCTCAACCCTAAATTGTAAACCAAAAACCCTAAAACCTAAACCCTAGCATTTTATAACATCTTATAAAAATTCTAACATTTATTCAAGTGTTTATTAAGAGGATTTACTAAAGTGTTATAAGCCCTAGACTCTTGACACTAAACCCTAAGAAATTTATAACATTTTAAAAAGTTTTTTTAACTTTTTTTTAAGTGTTTATTATAAGAATTTAAAAAAGTCTTATAAACCATAAACCCTAAGAATTTTATATAATTCTCAAAAGAGTTTTGAAATTTTAATTAAGTTTTTATCAAAATAATCTACTAAGGCATTATAAACCCTAAACCATTAAATCTAAACCCTAAACTGTAAAACATAAACCCTAAACACTAAACCCTAAGCCTTTTATAACATTTGAAAAAGCATTTCCTAACTTTTATTTAATTACTTATTGAAAAAATTTACTGAAGTGTTATAAACCCTAAACCCTAAACCCTAAAACCCAAACCCTAAATCATATACCTTATACCCAAGAACCTAAACCCTAATTAATGTATAACATTTTAAAGAGTGATTTGTAACTTTTATTTAAGTTCTTATTAAAAGAATTTACTAAAATTTTATAAATCCTAAATCCTAAACCCTAAAACCCAAACCCTAATTCCTAAACCATAAACCTTACGAATGTTATGACTATCTATAATAAGGGATGACCACACTTGGGTATGTGAGTGTAGGAGGAGAAAATTGTGGTACATGAGATACCCCGACCTTTGTTTTTCCACCCTCCTTCATAAACCTATTTCCTTTCATTTATTTTTCTTCATAAGTCCTCAAGGCTCAATGGGATGAATGCATTACGTGTAATATGTAGTAGTGGATAGCCCCTTAATGTGGGGTGGTTCATCCCTACACCCTAACAGCTAAACCCCAAACTATAAAACCTAAACCCAAAACCATAAACCCTAAACCGCAAATCCTAAACACTAAACCCTAAGCATTCTATAACATTTTAAAAAGTGTTTTGTAACTAAGTGTTTATTAAAACAGTCGCTAAGGTGTTATAAACCCGAAACCATGAACCCTAAAGCCCAAACCCTAAACCCTAAAACGAAAATATTAAAACTTAAACCCTAAGAATTTTGTAAAGTGTTATAAACCCTAAACCCTAAACCCTAACCCCTAAAGCCTAAACCGCAAGCACTTAACCCTAAACCCTATACCCTAAACCGAAAAGCCCTACACATTTTCTAACAATTTCAAAATTTTTATGTAACTTTCATTTAAGTGTTTACTAAAAACATTTACTTAAGTGTTATCAACCCTAAACCCTAAAATCTAAACCATAAACCCCTATCCCTAAACCTTAAACTCTAAACCCTAAACCCTAAGTATTTTATAACATTCTAAAATGTGTTTTGTAACTTTTATTTAAATGTTTATTAAAATAATTTAGTAAAGTGTTATAATCCCTAATCCCCAAACTCTAAACCTTAAACCCTAGACTTAAAACCCTAAACCCTAAACCCTAGAACCTAAACCATAAACGCTAAACCCTAAGCCTTTTAAAACATTTCAAAAAGGTTTGAAATTAGTAACAAGAGCGAATTAGATAATAAGGGAAATTAAATTACCGATGAAGGCTAAAGAGGAGGTGAAAGAATTGATGGAAGTAATAGAAGGATTCAAAGAGAAAAGTGAGTTTCTCCACTAAAATAATTTTCCAACCTTTTATAATGTTGATGGGAACTTACATCCCAAACATTTCTTCATGAAAATCCTGGTGGAAATTAAGGAAAGTCACAAAGGTGTCGAAGAGAAGGACCACTCCCTTAAAGGGAAATAGATTGTGAAATTATATAATGATCATTATGAATTTTTGTTCTTGCTCAAGAACATCTTTAAGGAGTGGGGAAAAATTGATTATGAATACATTACTAGCCTGGAGGTGACCATCATAGAGGCTTCTTCATGTGACATGCCATATGATAGAGAGTGGAGGACTATAATGGATTTGCATGAATGGGTTATCACCACGGAAGTCACATCAACATCCTAAGAGGTCTCAGCAAGAGCAAGTTCCAGTGTAAGGACATTGTAACACCAGATGAGACATCATTAATCAGCACAAGCATTAGCACTTGCCACAGTACCAACATCGACATCATCCACAACACCTAAATCCAAACCCAAATCCTAAACCATAAACCATAAACCCTATCCCTAAACACTAATAATTTTATATTATTTTAAAATTCCTTTTGTAACTTTTTAAAGTGTTTATTAAAAGCATTTAATAAAGTGTTATATCCCTAAACCCTAAACCCTAAGCATTTTATAGCATTTTAACAAGCGCTTTCTAACTTTTATTTAATTTTTTATTGAAATAATTTACTAAAGTGTTATAAACCCTAAATCCTAAGCCCAAAAGACTAAACCATAAACCCCAAACAACAAACCCTAAACCGTAAAAGCTAAGCATTTTATGATATATTAAAAATAATTTTGTAACTATTATTTAAGAGTTTATTAAAAGAACTTACTAAGGCGTTATAAAACCTAAACCCTAAACACTACACACTAAACTTCAAACCCTAAAACCTAAACCATAATCATTTAATAACATTTTAAAACGTTTTTTTGTAACATTTTATCTAATTGTTTATGAAAACCTCTTAATAAAGTTTTATAAACCGTAAATCGTAAACTGTAAACACAAAACCCTAATCCCTAAAACCTAAACCCTAAACCCTAAACCACATAAACTAAAACCTAAACCATAGGCATTTTATAACATTGCTAAAAGCGTTTTGCAACTTTTATTTAAGTGTTTATTAAAATAATGTACTAAATTGTTATAAACGTTAAACCATACACCCTAAAACCTAAACCCAAAAACCTCAACCCTAAACCCTAAACACCAAGCCCTAAACCCTAAAACATAAACCCTAAGAATTTATAACAGCTTAAGAAGAATTTTGTAACTTTTATTTAAGTGTTTATTAAAAAAATTTACCAAAGTGCTATAAAGCCTAAAGCCTAAACCTTAAACACAAAAACATAAACCCTAAACCCCAAAACTTAAACCCTAAACCATAAAACCCAAACCCCAAACTCCAAGGAGTCCCTTCTATCAAAAAACAAATTTGAAGTCGTAGCAGAGAAAAATCCACTACAACAGGATCAAAGGTGACACTGAGCAATCCTTAGGACCACAACCCAAGCCCATACAACACACTTCTACAAGGAAAAGGAAAAACCCATATAAGAAAATTCAAGGCACAATGGATATGGAGATTTAAATACATGATGTAGAGACAATGTTGGAATAAATTGCAATGGAAACAAGTTTTTTTGGTAATCATAGAAGATTTGGATGAAATGGAAGTATAGGAGAAAACCCTCTTTGAGATACTAGATTTTCTACATAGCCAAGGATCCATTTCAATTTCTAAGCTGCAAACATACCTTCTTGAACAATCATATATGTAACATACCCCATTACCAATTAAGCCAAAGGAGCTGGATACTAGGTTGATTCAACTACTAGTGTGTGATTAGGAGAATGGGGTCTAAAAAATATGTATCTTCTCTATTCACATTTTGGGGTCAAAATTAATGTTTTCCTAGGGTTTCCATATTCATTTTGTATGTTTTCATAATCATGCCTCGTGGTACACACATGGTGCCATGTGGAATATTACCATAGGGAATATTTGTTGGCATAATTCCACTCATTCCTAGGTAAATCCAACCTTATGATCTCGAGAGAGGTTCCATCATAGTTAGATCGAGGGGGTACCATCTCGTGTGGTGGTATTTGAGTCTATGTACTTAGTATTGTTTTTTAAATAATTTCTATAATACACCTCCTCAACTGAGACATAGTTCCACTACATTGTATCCACTCCTTGTGGTTGGATAGTTGATCATCACTTCAAGGAATATTATTTGAGTGCTTCTGGTACCTTTTAAGTGTTTCTTGCACCACTAAGAATGGCTCCCTTGCTACATATCAATATCAAGCTCCACTTGTAATGGAAATTTCTCTAAGATTATCACCAAAGGTTCATTATAGATTTGTGTCATGGCTTCATCAAAATATTGTTGTTCATCTTCCCATTTATTGTCTACATTTTCCTTGGTTAAGGAATTGAAACACAGTGAGATGTCAAAGTAATGTGATGTAGACTTCAAATTTTTCACTGAGATAGGTTTCCATTGACCACTCAATTTATGACCTGTATCCTCTCTAGGTTGATATACAATCCATCTACACCTACCACATAGTCGAGGTAAGTTACAAAGTCCATGGAAAATAAACTCTTCTTGAAATTCATCAAATGTTTCTTCCATCTTACATATTTTCATAATACGGCTTTGAGCTTCTATAAGTGTTATGTTCATATTTTTATATAGAGGAGAATGATATCAAAATACACAGTGACAAAATAAGCCAGATAATATCTTGATACATCATTCATCAATCTATGGAATGTTACTGGTGCTTTAGCGAGCTAAAATGCCATTACGAGTATCCATACATTCATTGTAAAGTATGGAAGCTCATTTTCTATGTATCTTCTTACTTCACTTGTACCCTAAATTATGCTCAAGCTTAGAGATATGGATTTCTTATCACTTGCAAGTATCTGCATGATATGGAAAAGGGTAAATATTCCTTTTTACTTTTTGTAGAAAGAAAGTGCAAGAAACCTACATAGAAATCCAAATAGAATCACAATGAGATCAATGAAGTGAAAATTACAATTTAATAATTATATATTTACAAAGCGTTACAATGCAAATTCACAAGAATGACAACAGTCCTTCTCCTTAAGGGGGTAGCCACTGCTACATATTACACATAATGCATTCATCCCATTGAGCCTCGATGAGTTATGAAGAAAAATGAATGAAAAGAAACAGGTTTATGAAGAAGGGTGGGAAAACAAAGGTTGGGGTATCTCATGTACCACAATTTTGTCCATCCTACACTCACATACCCAAGTGTGGTCTTCCATTATTATAGATACTCATAAAATTGTTAGGGTTTATGGTTTAGGGATTAGTGTTTGGAGTTTAGGGTTTAGGATTTAGGGTTTATAACATTTTAGTAAATTCTTTTAATAAGGACTTAAATAAAAGTTACAAATAGTTTTTAAAATGTTATAAAATTCTTAGGCTTTAGCTTTTAGGGTTTAGGGTTTATAACGATTTATTAAATGTTTTTAATATACACTTAAATAAAAGTTACAAAACACTATTTAAAATGTTATAATTTAATTTGGGTTTAGGTTTTAGGGATTAGGCTTTAAAGTTTATAACACTTTAGTAAATTCTTTTAACAAACATGTAAAAAAACTTACAAAACACTTTCTAAAATGTTATGAAATGCTTAGGGTTTAGGTCTTAGGGTATATGGTATAGGGTTTAGGGTTTTGGGTTGTGGTTTATGGTTTAGGGTTTATAACACTTTAGTAAATTGTTTTAATAAACACTTAAATAAAAGTTAAAAAGTGCTTTTTGAAATGCTATAAAAGGCTTAGGGTTTAGTGTTTAGGGTTTAGGTTTTGCAGTTTAGGGTTTATAGTTTAGGGTTTAGTTTTTATGGTTTAGGGTTTATAACATCCTAGTAAATTATTTTGATAAAAAGTTAAGTAAAAGTTACAAAACTCTTTTCATAATGCTATAAAATGCTTAGGATTTAGGGTTTATAAGACTTAAGTAAATTCTTATAATAAACACTTAAATAAAAGTTAAAAAATGATTTTTAAATGTTATAAATTGCTTAGGGTTTAGGGCTAAGAGTCTAGGGTTTATAAGGCTTTAGTAAATCCTCTTAATAAACACTTCAATAAAAGTTAGAAATTTTTTTAAGATGTTATAAAAAGCTTAGGGTTTAGGGTTTAGGGTTTGGGGTTTGGGGTTTGGTGTTTAGAGTTTAGGGTTTATAACACTTAAACACTCAAAAGTAAGTTACAATATGTTTTTTAAAATGTTACAAAATTGCTAGGATTTAATGTTTAGCATTTAGGGTTTAGGGTTTAGGGTTTAGGGTTTAGAGTTTAAGGTTTATGGTTTAGAGTTTAGGCTTTAGGGTTTAGAGTTTGTGGTTTATAGTTTCGGGTTGAGGGTTTATAAAACTTTAGTAAATTCTTTTAATAAACACTTAAATAAAAATTACAAAATGCTTTTTAAAATGTTATAAAATGCTTAGGGTTAAGGGTTTAATGTTCACAGTTTTGGGTTTAGGGTTTATGATTTAGGGGTTTAGGGTTTATAAGACTTTAGTAAATTCTTTTAATAAAAACTTAAATAAAATTTTCAAAATACTTTTTAAAATGTTATAAAATGATTAGGGTTTAGGTTTTAGGGTTAGGAATTTAGGGTTTAGGGTTCAGGGTTTAAGGTTTGGGGTTTTGGGTTTAGGTTTAAGGTTTAATGTTTAGGTTCTACAAAATTTTGGTAAATGATTTTAATAAACACCTAAATAAAAGTTACAAAACAATTTTTAGAATGTTATAAAATGGTCAGGGTTTAGGGTTTATGATTTAGGGTTCGACGTTTGGGGTTTGGGTTTTAGGGTTTAGGGTTTAGGTTTTTGGGTTTAGGGTTTAGGGTTTAGGGTTTAGGGTTTAGGGCTTGGGGTTTAGGGTTTAGGATTGAGGTTTTGGGTTTACGTTTTAGGGCGTATGGTTTAACGTTTATAATAATTTAGCACATTATTTTAATAAACACTTAAATAAAAGTTACAAAACGCTTTTAAAATTGTTATAAAATGCCTACAGTTTAGGTTTTAGTTTATGAGGTTTAGGGTTTAGGTTTTATTATTTAGGGTTTAGGGTTTAGGGTTTATGGATTAGGGTTTGGGGTTTAGGGTTTAGGGTTTGAGGTTCATTGTGTAGTGTTTAGGGTTTAGGTTTATAACACATTAGTAAGTTCTTTTAATAAACTCTTAAATAATAGTTACAAAATTATTTTTAATAGATCATAAATTTCTTAGGTTTTAGGGTTTAGGGTTTGTGTTTTGGGGTTCAGGGTTTAGTGTTTAGGGCTTAGGTTTTACGGTTTATAACACTTTAGAAAATTATTTTAATGAAAACTTAAATAAAAAATACAAAATTATTGTTAAAATGTTATAAAATGCTTAGGGTTTAGGGTTTAGGGATATAACACTTTATTAAAATGCTTCTGCTGAGACCTCTTAGGATGTTGATGTGAATTCCCAGGTGATAATCCATTCATGCAGATCCATTATAATCCTCCACTCTCTATCATATGGCATGTCACATGAATAAGCCTCTATGATGCTCCCCTCCATGCTAGCAATGTATTCATAATCAACTTTTCCCCACCCGTTAAAGATGTTCTTGA
>APFE030732115.1:1442-14895 GCA_000404065.3 Pinus taeda | reverse complement strand
GATGCCCCCATTACTATTGTAGTTGTATCCCTTATTAATATTGTTGTGCCCCTGTTGTCCCCATATTGTTATTACTGTGCCCCATAGAATCCCTCTATTGTTATTTTTGTGCCTTTATATTATTATTGTTAGGTCGACTTGGTTATATTGCGACCCCTTAGACTCCTATATATAGAAATGAGGTTTTGTCATTTGAATCATCCAAGAATTATTCATTTGTTTAATGTAAAGGAGGTTTCCCCCTCGAAAACGCTGAATTCTAAGGTGTTCAACTATCTTTTCTATATTTTTGTGAGTTGGTTTCATAACATGGCACATAGTTTGTGTTGTCGCAGGGTTTGAAGGATCTGTTGAATGTGTTGCAAGTGCTCTTCATAAATCTTGTTGAAAATGAGAATGTCGTCCAGATATACGACCACAAATGAGTTGGTGAAGGGTCACAAGATGTCATCCATCAACGTCATAAAATTTATAGTGGTATTTTTCAACCCGAAAGGCATGAACAACCACTCGAAAAGGTCCTCCTTGGATTTGAACGCAGTCTTTGATACATTCGTGGGTTCTATTGGCAACTAATGATAGCCAAAATTCAAATCGATCTTGCTAAAATACTTGGCCCCTTGAGCTAGTCAATAAGGTCATTAATACATGGGAGTGGATACCTGCTCCTGACAATGATTTTGTTTAATGCCCGATAATCAATGCAGAGCCTCCAGGTTCCATATTTATTTTGTACAAGTATAATAAGGATCCCACAAGGAGAGCAACTTGGTTGGATGTGCCCTTTTTGTAGCAACTCTTGGATTTGCTGCTTTATTTCTTCATTTTCCATAATGGAGAGGCTTTATGTCGGCCCATTGTGTAGAGGTGCTCCAGGAGTCAGATCGATCGAATGCTTGACATAAAAGTGAAAAGGTACCCTTATGGGTGAGGATAATATGTCCTTGTATTCTTCCACGCCCTTATCCATCTGCTTCTACTATGTGGGGAAACCCTTCTCGAGGCTATGGATGTGGCCACTATCTTCCCCTTGCTTTGGGAGTGAATCAGTAAGAAAACAAATTTCTAAGTATTGGAGATGATCTTACTGCATTGCTTAGTAGAGATCAAGAGATGGCAATAAGTAGGGCTACGATAAATTATTGCCCAAAGTAATAACAACATTGTGAAGCTTGGACTCATACACAACATGACACTTCCACAAGTATGGTTGGCCTAATAACACATCACAAACTTTAAGAGGAGCAACATCACATAGTACCTCATCTGTGAAGGGCTTGACATTGTAGGGAAGACAACACTGTTGGTTGACATGGAGATCTCGTCCTTGGTGGAGCCACCCGATGGTGTACAGTTGTGTGTGTGGTGTGGTCATTAGGCCCAACCACTTCATGACCTCTGTTGAGATGAGGTTCTTTTGCCTCCCTCTATTGACAATCAACTACAACAGAGAACCCTTCACCCACATCTGTGAGTGGAAGAGATGCTCCCCCTCCTTTGGATCTTTGGGCTCAACCTTCTAGACCTTAGTGCTGGAAATGGTGGGATTAGGTTCTGCATCAATAATATGCTTCCCCTTGTCAGTTTTTGGCTCTGAATTAGAACATGCATCAGACTCTGAAGATTTTATCTCGACACCAATGACTGCTTGGTGCAACACTCATTTTTGTTATGAGTTGGGCTCTTGTGGAACTCACACCACTTTCCTATGTCTATCTTTGTCTTCATGGTGCCATTATTTGCTTGTGGCTTTGATGGGTTGTCCTGGGCCACTCCACCTTGGCTTTGTTCTTTTTTCTATGGTTTAGGGGCACTATTTTCCTGCTTCTAATTCTCATATCTAAAGTCATGCTTCTTTTGTTTAAATTTTTGTTCAATCTTGGCAGTATATCGATATGTTGCACCAAGCAAGGATATGTCCAAGAACTCCATTTATTCCTTAATGTATTTGTGTAGACATCCATAGTACATATGTCACTTAGAGTCTTTGATACCCAACTTTGTGTGTAGATTATGAAAAATACTTGTGAACTCATGCACATCTTGGTCCCTTTGCTACCTTAGTGTGGTCCATTGTATGTACTTTTCCTCATAGCTCCTCACGTGGTAATATTGTTCCTAGACAGTGTCTCGGAAAGAGTTCCAAGAGGGGGTGGTTGTAAATAGAGAGGGTTCTTCAGCCCTTTTCTCAAAGTAAGTTTCTCACCAATCCTTGACATGGGGGGTGGCCTTAAGCAGTGAAAAAGTAATATTTTCTCTATCAGAGAAATTATGGACCAAAAAACAACCTTCTATTGAACGTGTCCATTTATCTACAACATCTGCATCTATTTGACCTTCAAATATAGGGATATAAAATTTCACTTATACCTTGAAGGGGGGTTGCCTTTGAAGTGACTATTGGATGAGGATGTGTCACTGGTGGGCATTCGCTGAAGGACCTGGGAAAAGTTATCTATCATCTCGTTTCTTTGCTACTCGAGGGATTCTTCGAGCAATAGTTTGATAGGATTTCTTGCCCCCTCGTATTTTTATTCTTCCGCCATGGGAGGTCGTCAGTGTCAGTGGGGACAGTATTTCAAAGGCTCAACTAGTTCAAGTCCCAACTCCTTATACCCTGACCTCATTGGGGACATGCGCGGAAATACAAATAAAGAGCATACCGATCTAATACCAATGATATGAATTTATGAAGGAACGAAATAAAATACATATATAAACAGAACGCATAGATATAGCAAAAAAATAACTTCAATTCATTAATAACAAAGTACTAAAAAATATTTACTTGTAGAATGGAAATAAACTAGCTCAAGTGATGGTAGCTTATCTTTGAGAAGAGATGTGACAGCTACATGCCTTGTGAATTTTATTACAATGAGGCTTGGAGGCCTATCTATTATTTAGAAACAATGGAAAACCCTAAACATCTAGAAACCTAACCCTAGGAGATGAAGGGCCAAAGGTATGTGGGTGTTGTTGGGGTAAATTAGTACATCAACTTCCTGGGGTTGTAACTTTGGCATACGATATTTGATTGATGCATATGATACCTTTTTAGAAATACTTATCTGAGGACTACAAATTTTGAGTACAAACTCTTAGCGTGGGTTATGGATTTGCCCATTTTCCAAAAAAAATGTCGTTTATGGCCTCAACAAGGTTCTGAAAGTTCATGACATAAAAGTAGTAAAATTTGCTACCATTAACAAAATTGAAAGAAACAATGGTGGGGGCCCTAGTGGAATAGGTGGGTGGCCACCAATATCCACCTGGATCAAGCAGGCTCTGTAGAGGGAAGCGAGAAATATCTAGACAATGATTTTGCAATCCCAACCATTGATACAATTCTTTTATTAATATAATGGCTATTTCAAGTCCGATACTTCTATTTTCCCTAACATCATAACCATTGTTTAATTAATGACTTGTTGAATTTATTATGAAGTTGATGCAGAGGTTGTTGCCACTAGTCAATGTTAATTTTCTCTTCTTTCATGTCTTATTGATCCATAAATGTTGGGCTTATGGCCTATCCATTTTTTCAACATAGATCCTTGCGGGATTAATTTTATTTCTTTATGTAACGGCTCATCCCCAAGCTCCAAGAATCTTTTTCAATGTGAATTAAATTATTCAAATCCAACATCCTTAGGTGCCACCTTTGGCTATGTCAACATTCTCAAATAATAAACCCTTCCAAAAAAAAATTGACCTCTCAAGTTCTTCAAAACCAATCAACAATACAATAGCCAAGTAAGCAACATCCTCAACTTCTTGATATTTTATAATAAAAAAATAACAAATCTAGTAAGGATCAGAGCACTTTGGTTATCACAATCTTCGACCTTCTACAATTTATTTCAAAAATCACCAATTCTGTAAAACTTGTGTTATAGTGATCCTACCCTTCAATTCACTGCAAGTATTTAAGAAAATACATCAGATTTGGATAACACAAGCACTATAGTGATCATAATTAATATTTTATAAAATAGAAACAAATGTTATCAATGAGAGATGCAAACCCTCTCATGATCAAAAATCAAAATTCAATACACACAAAGCTATTGAAAATCCATTTTTGACTATTTTTAATAAGAGCACCAAATCTCAATACCCTGAGTTCTCTAAAATACTAAATCATCATTTTTAGTGGTTTCGATGGAAGGACCAAATCTTAAGACCTCAAATGGTCTAGAAAAGTCAATTCCTTATGACTTTTGGATACAACTACCAAACTAATAGGGCTATATGTGGGGCAATACTAAACTAAGAATGTGTTTAAGTCAAAAAAGGAGATGGATGTGTGGGTAAACAACTTGTTGTGCTATTTTTGTCTTACATAAAATGCAGGGATGGATAGGATTATGCTATGTGTTGAAGCTAATGGAAAAATAGAGCCAAAGGATGGTGGAAGGATACTAATTACAACTTATATAAAGCATATATAATAGTCCCAAGCAAACTTGCAATTCCATCAATCAATAAAGAAGTTGTAACATTGGGTGTATGAAGCTAAACTCATGCTAGTAATCCCTCAAATAATTATTTGACTGAGAAAATTTTCATTAATATGATAAACTAGGCATGGTGTCCCTAAAAGGTATTTTGGTCACTTCAACTAATAGGATGGTAATTTTATACGTTATTGAGATTATCAACAATATTATGCGCCATATGTGATGGTGGAGGCAAGGCATTCTAATTTCTCCTAATTTTGATTGTAAAGCATGAGATCCCATGTTTCCTCAAGGATATTTGCTTTAGGTTTGAAACTTGGTCAATATCATTAGGCTAAACTGAATTCCCTCTGATTTAATTGTTTAAGAAGAAGTGGGATTTTTAGGCTTAATTTTAATCACCTGAGATGTAGTCTACACAAAATTTTCTCGACAATATACATATGTATTAGTATCAAAATATTTGTCTTATTCCTCCAATTCCCTCTCATGAGTAGGCATTGTTGCACACATTTTGTCAAAGTTCCAAGGAAGCGGAAGTACCATTTTTTTCAACACAATCGGATCACGTATCAAGAGTCCATGTGTCATGGTTATCCCATTATGCAATTTATGTAATGTAAATTATCTTAGTAAAACCTTGAGTCTATGTAAATGATTTTAGTAAAACCTTGAGTCTATGTAAAAACTTAGGTAGGCCTATAATTTTGATGACGAATTTCATCCTAGGAGGTTTTTTAACCTCCCGGATTACCTGTGTTTCTAAACACGACTAATCAAAAGAGTCTTTTCCCTCCAACTTAAACCCCAAATTTAGGGTGAAATTTACTGTCGAATTATTAGGTGAGTCCTAATGTTTTTAGTCGAGTCTGATGTAAAAGTGGTTTGGTAATAACTTAAGCTAGTTGGCTTAATTATTTTATTACAAATCACTTGGTTTAGTAGATCATATTGTGTCACAGACAGGTTATGTGTCTTGAGGGTTTAAGGGAAATGTGTATTCCATTTTTGAGTCTTGTAAATGTAAAAATCTTATGTATTAGAGGGTCGAAAAAATATTAAATCCCCTAATGTGTAAATTAATTATTTTTTCTAGCAAAATAAAATTAAACCCTAAGGGAGAAAATTAATTAATTAGAGTCAAATTTAAATTATCGTAGGAAAATAAAATCTCCAAATGGAAAAAAATTTGGGTCTTAAAAGAGTCAATTTTTAAAGGTCCTCCATCGAGGGAATATCGTATATTTCAAGAAAATTTGGACCCTTGTACCTTGGTGGTTAAGTGAGTCAATTTTTTTTTGGAAATTAGCTCAAAATAATTAATTTGAGCTATTTAAAATGGAATTAAATGATAAATTCAAAAATTCCTCAAAATAGAAAATCAAGGGTCAAGATTAAACAATCTTGAAGTGTTTAGCTGTTAGGATATTCCGACACATAGGAATAGTTAAGTATAACTTGGTCTAGTATAGAGTTAGGTAAAGTGTGTTTATTTACTATGTCCTTTTGTAACTTACAATCTGACGGTCACGATATCTAGTGATTCGACGGTTCATTCTCTCCTCGGTATTACCGACACTTGATCCGTGGCTTAACACTCGATTGGTCCATGATCTCTATTTAAAGAGCATGGAGGATCATTTGTAGGTTAACTGTTCACGAGAGAAGCTTATGTAAATTTTCATTCTTTTATTGATAAATTGCCTGAAGTGGCCGCGTTGGCTCAGGTCGTCGACTGTTTCCCTCTTTGAGGGTTTTAACCACGTCAAAATATTGGTGTATTGATCTGTGATCTGTTTGTGAGCGGTGTCCTTTGGTGTTCTGTCTGAGGAACTTACCCTGTAAATTCCTACATGGTATCAGAGCTTGGACCCAAGTTCGATTCCCCTGAGCTGCGTTTGAGAGGGGGTGTTGGAAAAATCACCACAGCTCTATAGAATCCCTAATTTCCACCCTGGGGATCCTAGTTACTGGGTTGTAACGTTTGCCACAACCTGTGGGTTTTGATGTAACGGCAGACCTCCACAAACATTACAACATCTCTACCATATTGGGTTAGAGAAAGCCTCTCAACATAATAAAAAAAATATTTTTATATTGTTAAGATGTTATTATTATTATTATTTAATTGTGTTATATTTACGAGAAACATGTCCAAACCTACTTCTCTCCAATTAAAAAAAAAAACAAACAAACAAACAAAAATGCTTGGAATGTGTTAAGCATTGGCATGCTCAAAGGAGGACCAAAAAATAGTATTCATATAAGTTTCGAAGCTTGTTATACATGCCGCAAGCATGATATTACGCATTAGATTTTTCTTTTGACTAGCTATTACTTTGCTTTTGACAACAACAAAAAATTGCAGTCTCTCCATAGTTTAACATTCTGGATTGAATAGCCCCAAGGGATATCACAGTTGGTCGAGTTTTGGTTGCATTTCCAATAGGGAGGTCACAGAGTCAAATCTCCTCGATGTCCTTGAGGTTAAGCTGGCGGGTAGATCCCTTCAGGTTGATCTGCCTGAATTATTCCCCGTGGATGCAGCGACCACTCAATGTTTGTGATCCACGGCGGAAAAATAAAAAAATAAATAATAATAATAATGGATTGAATTTTTTATTTTTTATTATATTTAAAATTATTTATCTACAATATCATTGGTTCAGGTCCTATTCTATAACAATTGTTATTACGAACTTGCACAACATAATACAAGGTAGATAACTGCCCATAATTTTTATGCTATAATTTTTGGATGCAGTTGCAATATTTATGCCTTGATTTTTATATAATTTTAGATTTTTCATTGTTAAGTTTCATAGTAAACCCCAAAAAATTAAAATCCTTGAAAATTGGTCATACCCACATAAACAAGTGCTACATAATAGCTAGTCTCTACCACTTAGTTTAAATATAACTAAATTTATGTGTATACCTATGTAATAATATGATTACAATGTTAAAACCAAAAGACATAATAAAAGGACATGAAATAAAATGAAAAACATATCACGTATAAGACTGATCTTTCTTGTTTGCCCCAATGAGAGATCTTCTCACATACTAAATTCATATACATCATTATTGTTTGAATATGGAAAGAAAAAGTGGCAAAAATTAAATTATTGTTTGAATATGGAAAGAAAAAGTGGCAAAAATTAATAGGAATTTTTTTTTGTAAGTTTGGTAGGACTACATCTTCATCTTGTCCATCTTCATAGTATGATTATAATGTTAAAACCAAAAGACATAATAAAAGGGCATGAAATAAAATGAAAAACATATCACGTATAAGACTGATCTTTCTTGTTTGCTCCAATGAGAGATCTTCTCACATACGAAATTCATATACATGATTATTGTTTGAATACGGAAAGAAAAAGTGGCAAAATTTAATAGGAATTTTTTTTGTAAGTTTGGTAAGACTACATCTTCATTTAAGACTTCATTTCCACAACCATTGCCAATTGAACTACCCCAAATAAATATTAATAATAGAGAATTTTAATTTTATATTAAAAAATAATTTTAAGTTTAAAAAAAAAAAAAAAAAATTGTTATCGGCGGTGAAAATAATAAAGAACTTCGAAAAACTGAGAGAGTCAATTTTTTTTTATTTTGAGAAGAAATTTCATGAGAATTTAGGGCGACGGGCGCTTATGAAACAAATTCCTTTCCCACCCGGTTGGTTGGACCATCTCACTTTTTAAATGTATGTGTGTCCATATGTGGTTGGTTGGAGAGTTTTGTTCTAACATACTCTGTAGAGCGTCTTCCCTTTCTTTGTACGTGTGTCAAAATTGCAGAGCAAATGCAGCAGAGCGAATAATTTAATGCATGTGGAGCTTAATTTATGTGTAGTTGACGTAGGAAAATCACAGGGCTTGAAAAATTGAAATAGTAAATCTTATTTTTATTTTAAGAAGAAATTTATTGTAAGTGAATATAAATAGTAATGATAGATAAGCTTCAAGGGTTAGTTCAATTGATGGAGTCCTGGTGTTAAGTACCTCATTAATTGGAAGGTCTTACAGGGTCAATTCTCTTCGATGCCCTTGGGGTTAGGCCCTACTAGTTTAGCCGGAAAGTTTGCAAATTTGTTTAGTCAAACCCAAACTAATATGAGTTTGACAAAAAACCCCATAAAATATCTACAACGTGCATGGATAATAACATATTTACCATCAATTACTACCCACCATAATTTAAGCAAATATTTACATAAAATGGATAGGAACAAGATACAAATTCAACACTTTAATAAATAGGAGCAAAATTGTAAATGTGTAGACTTAGTAAGTGGAATTAAAAATGTAATTGTGTAAGCTTAATAAGTGGGAGTAAAAATGTAAATGTGCACACATTTTTATGGTTACTACCCACTAAAACTATGCAAGTCTTTGTGTCTTAGTGGGCAATTAATTTTTCAATTTCATATATCAATTTGCAATTTTTCTGAAATTTTATTAACCATTAATGAATTAAAAGTAGTTTATTTATTTTTATAATATTTAAATTACTCTATAATAAATATTATTAATTAACAAGTCAAATTTGTCCATTTGGGGTAGCTCAATTGACAATGGCCATGGAAATGAAGTCTCACTGAACCAAAAGTCTTGGGTTCAAATCTTGTGCTATCCTCTCGATCGAGATGAGAAGTTGGACATGATGAAGATGTAGTCCTACTAGACTTACAAAAAAAATTAACTAAATTCAAAATTAATAAATATTGTTACTTGACAAATTTAAAATCTTATTAGTAGAATTAAATAACTTTATTCATAAACAAATACAATGGGATAAACTCATTAATAATTAAGGGAAAATTGGTTCAAACCATAAATTTTTATTTAATATACATGATGAAGATGTAGTCCTACTAGACTTACAAAAAAAATTAACTAAATTCAAAATTAATAAATATTGTTACTTGACAAATTTAAAATCTTATTAGTAGAATTAAATAACTTTATTCATAAACAAATACAATGGGATAAACTCATTAATAATTAAGGGAAAATTGGTTCAAACCATAAATTTTTATTTAATATAATTAATAGTTAAAACGAAAAAAAATAAATAAGATTTATTTAATTATTATATATATTTAAAAATAACACTTATTATATTATAATATTTATTGTTTATTATAATTTGGTTTAGCTCATGAAAATGAAATGAATTTTAACAAAGAAATTAAATTATAGAAAAAAATTATATGGTTTTACTTAATATCAATAAGAAATAAATTAAAATGGTTATCAATTCAAATAACAAATGATTTAAGTAAATAAAGCAACTCTATATTTAATATTCATATTTTTTTAAGGAATATATTCAACATTTCTTTCACATATACAATTTCCCTTTAAACTATATTTATTTATACTTTACATAAATATGTGATCACTACAATAAGACACTAAAATTGTCGTTTGGTAGGATTGGACACAAAAATAGAAAGATAGAATTGAAGACTTATGCAACTCTCTAGTGAGACAATCACTCACTTACGACGCTGCACTAGACACACACTTACATTCACCAAACCAACAAACTATTACATGTATAGGATTAGATTATTATTGAACAGATTCTTAGAATATAAGAATTGACAACCAACAAAGTCTAATTAACCCAAACGATTCTAACAACACATAACAGGTTTTAATTATGGGAGAATCTTCTAGAGACTTCTCCATTATTCCAACACTCCCCCTTAATGGAGAAATGTGTTTTCTACCACACCCAACATATTCCTACCTACTTCAAATTTTTCCTTTCCAAAAAGCTTTGTAAAGATGTCAACCATATTTTCATAAATATTACAATAAATTAAATCAATTTCCTTGGAGTGCATCTTTTCCCCAATGAAATGATAATGCATCTCAATATGTTTTGATATTGCATGGTACACAAGATTGTTAGCTAGCTTTATCGTGCTTTGATTATCACACTTGATAATGATTGGTGTTTTTTGTACTTCTCTTGCATTTTCAAGAACTCGACTAAGCCAAATTACTTCACAGATAGTACTGCACAAAGCTTTGTACTCATCATTAGTATATGATAAAGAAATAGTTGGTTGTTTCTTACTGCTCCATGCCACAATCTTAGATCCAAGGCTAAACCCATAACCTGAATTTGATTTTCTATTATCAGGCTTTTTGGCCCAATCTCAATTAGATTAGCTTGTCAATTCAACATCAAACCATAAATATATTTAATACCAAAAATAATTGTTCCTTTTATATATCGAAGTATTCTCTTAGCTACTCCCCAATGGCTTTCAAGAGGTTTTTCCCTGAACTAACTTAGAATTCTATCGAATATGCCATATCTAGCTTGGTTGTAGTGAGATAGTTTAAACTTCCCATCAACTAATGGTATGATGTTGTAACAACCCTCATCAAAATTCCATGTAATAAAGTGTTGTAGCGAGTACAACCACCCTCCAAAATTTTTCCCTGCACCAATTTCGAAGCCTCCCTTGAAGAGTTTCACGTGATGACTGCACACACTTGGGTTCACTCTATGAGCTCATGTGAGTCTTTACATCCACCTAGCTTGATTCATTGCATTCAAGTCTCTACATGCTGATGTCTAAGTCATGTTTGTGGTCATGTTCTGGTTATGCTCAAAGTCTTCACTTCGTATGTGCTTGTTGTATTCGCTATGAAAGCATCTATCACACTCACACACAGAGTCACATTCAATGTTGTGCAAGTGTCGTCTCGATCAATAAACAATCAATCATGAGTGTTGTGCTTGTTGCTTACACCGTCGGTCAGTCTTATTGAACATGTGTGTCTCGATGGTTTGGTCGCCTCGTCATCAAGTCATGCAAGTGTGTGTTCGTATGATCACTTATGCATCTTTTGATTGTTCACACACTTAGACATTTTTGTTGAAAGTTCTGACGATCAGACTCCCCTCTAACAACTGGACCATCACCCAGTATTCAACTCGATCGACTGTCAACCAAAACAGTGTAGAAGCAGCAAGCTAGTCTTTTCAAGCTACGGTGCCCGCAAGCAATTCAATCAACTCTCATGTTGGCCACCCAGATAGTCAGACCTGACAGTCACCCCGAGACTTGTATAAATTTTGAATAATTTAACACATATTCAATGGAGATTATCCTGATCATGTACTATTGCGGAAAACATACACAATACATAAGCTCCTCTACGTTGATCATCAATATAGCAGCATCAATAACAATAAAAACATCAAGAGCATTCACACATTAACACAGTATGTATCCCGGGGAAAGCATCTCGCTAAAAACCCCAACTATCTGTATATTAATGATTGAGTCATGTAACATTACACAGCATAATACTTCTCACAAGTATCTCCACCTCTGTTACACACAATACAGCTCAGATCTGAATCTCCAAATCTCCTCCACTGCTTGCCTGCCTCCGCTGCTCAATACCTGCTCAAGAACTGATGAGAATGGCTCACCAAACTCGTTTTTCACCTGCAAAATAGTCGCTCACGCTTTGTGGACGTGAGCATAAGCTAAAATGTGGGCAAATACGTGGGCAAACTCATTGGCATACTCAATCCCTTTATTGTGCAAGATCTGGTGCACAACTATAGTCACAACTGATAGCAATTTGATTCTCTACCACCTGTCCCTGTTGAACTGAACATGCACTGACATGCAACTGAGTTAACTGATGTATTCATTAGTTGTATTATGAGTTAATAACTTGTGAATTAATTAATAACTAATTCACCCAACTCATCTCTAATCTATTTGCCAGTTAGACTAAATACAACCAGTTTAACAAAGCTAAACTGAACACAACTCCATCAACTCCACAATCAACTCCACCAAACTCAACTGATTGAGTTCTAACTGAAGTCATGCATGCAACAACTCAACTGACTCATAAGAAAAGCGTATTTCTTTCTGACAGCTGCATGTGCCACCTCTGTAGCTCAAACTGAAGTGCTCCAAGAGAATAAGATTAAGTTTATAGTCCAAATATTATTGTGAGATAATAATATTTGACTTTTCTATTTTTGACAGCCAGTCTAAAAGTAGACTTGATCACTCACACTGTGATCACTCACACTTTCATCAAAAATAGAAGTCCATCTATTTTTCCCAACTTGATCAATCATCCATAAACAGCAACCTGCAATCTATAGACATGATCCATATGTCTAAAAATAGACATAGTCTAAAAATAGACTTGCGCCAAAAATAGCCTGCGGGCCCACTTAGTGAAGGCGACTCTTTTCACTAAGCTCCATCATCTTGTTGCAATCTCAACACTCCCTCTCGACAAGATTTGGATTATCAGCAACCCCTATCCTGCCTCGGTGGTACTCGAATTTGCTCCTGGTGAGAGCCTTCGTCAAAATATCAGCATCCTGATCCTCTCCGTTGAATGTACGAAAGTAACATGATCCTCCGCTGCACACAATCTCTGATATGATGGTACCTGATGTCAATATGTTTAGATCTATCGTGAAATACAGGATTAGCCAAGAGTTTAATGCAACTCTGGTTATCACAGTAAATCACAGTAGGATCCAAATGAGAACAGAACAAACCAACTAGGATCTTCCTCATCCATTTAGCCTCGCATGCAGCCAAACTTGCTGCCATATACTCGGCCTCCGCTGAACTGAGTGCCACGGATCTCTGTTTCCTGCTGTACCAAGAAACTATTGTCGATCCAATACTGAAGATCCCTCCTGATGTGCCTCTTTCTATCCGTTGGGCTCCCTGCCCAATCTACATCCGTGAAGCCACATAGCTTCACCTCATCCTCCTGTCTGTACCACAAACCATATCCTGATGTGCTTCTCAAGTAGCGCAATACATGCTTGCCCGCCTTCCAGAAGAGCTTGGTAGGCTTAACCATAGCTTGTGAAAGCTGGTTAACTGCATAGCATATATCAGGTCGTGTATTGACCAAATACATCAGCGAACCCACCAACTGTCGATAAACAGTGGCATC
>APFE030732092.1:0-26325 GCA_000404065.3 Pinus taeda | reverse complement strand
AGACATAAGTGTTTCGATCTTGAACTTCAAATCCCAGAGGTTGTTCTACATACACCTCTTCCTTTATTGCACCATGCAGAAAAGCGGTCTTGACATCCATCTGATGAAGACTCCATCCTTGCGTAGCAGCAAGGGCTATGATGGATCGGATGGTGGTATATCGGGCCACAGGTGCAAATATATCGTCATAGTCAATTCCTTCCTTTTGAGAGAAGCCACGGGCAACAAATCTTGCCTTAAACTTTTCAGCACTCCCATCAGATCCATGTTTAATCTTGTAGAGCCATTTAGCGGAGACAACAGATTTGTCCTTCAGTCTCGGGACCACATCCCAGACATCATTCTTCATAATAGCCTCATATTCTTCATGCATAGCATCCTTCCAGACTTGATGCTTGATGGCTTCCTCAAAAGATCCAGGTTCAGATTGTAGAATAGTAGTACTCATGGCAGCTAGATACCCTTGGTATCTACACGGCTTCTTGCTTTCCCGGAATGTCCCCCTTGGGGCAGCATGACCCTCAGCATCTTCGAGGGTGTCCCTGAGCCATGATGGCCTCTTTCCTAGAGAAGGGGAAGGATCAATAGGGTCCATTGGCCCTTCAACATCAGGCATAGTCTCATCCTGGGGTTCTTCCAGATTTCCAGGTCTTTCTTCATGATTTTCTTCAGATCTAGGAAAATCTACTACTTTCTTCAGGGAAGCATCTTCGTCAAAAGTGACATCATGGCTTATCTCTACTTCCCTTTGACCAGGTACATAGACTCTATATGCCTTAGAAGTCTCACTGTAGCCCACAAACATTCCTTTTTTCCCAGAAGCATCCAGCTTACTTCTCTTTTCTTTCGGCACATGAAAATAGACAGGACATCCAAAAATTCTAAAATGTGAGACATCAGGTTTCTTACCAGAGAAAACCTCTTCGGGAGTTTTTGGAGTCCAAAGCGGAATGAGGGCATCGGTTTTGAATGTACACAACAGTATTTGCAGCTTCTCCCCACAGAAACTTTGGTAGACCCTGGTCACATAGCATGGCACGGGTAGCTTCCACAATAGTCCTATTCTTGCGTTCAGCAACACCATTCTGCTCAGGAGTATATGTAGTGGTAGTCTCCCTCTTAATGCCAGCTTCTCTGCAAAAGTCTTTGAACTCATTTGACTCATATTCAGTGCCATTGTCAGTCCTCAAAATCTTGATCTTCTTTCCGGTCATATTTTTCACCAAGGCTTTGAAGGTACGGAACCACATGAAAGCCTCATCCTTCTTCTTCAAGAAGTATATCCAGGTTTTGAGAGAGAAGTCATCAGTAAATGTCATATAGTAAGAATATCCTCAGGGATGTTACAGGCAACATACCGGAAAGATCAGAATGAACCAGTTGCAATATCTCAGATGTCTTTGTGACACTTGAGGGGAAAGGTCCCCTTGTATGTTTTCCTTCGGCACAACCCTTGCATACACCTTCATGATTATTTCCAAAATCAGGCATCCGTGTCACCACCTTCCTTTGTCCTTCGAACCACCAGAGTTTTTCTTTCGGGAATGAGCAACATAGGCAGCATTTCTTTCATTATCAAATTCCTTCATCCTTGTTTCTTCTTGCATACATCTAGACAGAAGCTCATCAAAGTTAGGGATGATATTATTGTTGAGAATGGTAGTTGTGAATACTTTCCATTCATATGGAAGTCCTCCAAGTGCGGTGAGAACCATCTCACGATCAGCTATTGTCTCCCCAATAGCTAGCAGATTGTTCCTGGTTTCGGTCAACTTCATAAAGAAAGTTTGAATAGACTCGTCTCGGCCCTTCTTCATATTCTTCAACTTGTTCTTGAGGAATAGCACTTGGTTCACATTGTTTACTCGGAACATAAGTATCAGTTTGTCATACATCTCCTTGGATGTGCCTAGTTCAGATATGTAGGCAACCAAATTCTTATTTATGGATTCCCTGATCGGCAGCTTAGCTCTGATTTCTTCCTTCTTATACTTGGTTCTAACAGTAGCAGAGGCACTTGATGGAGGTTCTTGTATCTTCCCTGACACATGATCCAGGAGATCATGATCTTCTAATTTGAGATCTAATAACATCTTCCAGGCATGGAAGTCATCACTTCCAGTCAGCTTGTCATTCTCCTTGGAACCCATTTCCTTCGATGATGATTGCTATAGATAGAGTTTGTCTTCACCTCAGCTCTGATACCATGTAAGGTTTTGTAGATGTTCTATGCTAAGAGCAATTTCACTTTTCTCACGGCAATCATACAAGTAGTTAAGCAAAATGCAGATAGAACATATAAGCAGATCTTACAGAAGACAAATCAGAAACAGGAAAAATGTGTGTGTTCGTTTCGGCGGTCAACAGGATGCTTCAACCAGCAAAGTCTCCTTTGGTCAGCCAACCCAGCATGTGTCACAACAACCCTCCAACCAGTAGATGAGTCAACCCAAGTCAATTCTACAAAAGTCAACGCTGTCCTGAAAAGTCAACGCAGGGGCAGCAAGTTGAAAGTCAACGCAGCAGCAAAATAGTCAATCCTTTGACCTCGATTTTGTGCCAGGTAGTACGGCCTTCAAAAATCGAACCTTCCACAAGTTTTCAGCTTGATTGGACCAAGCGTTGACCAAAGTCAACGCTGGTCAAACTTTTGCGAAACCCTAGCAGCAGAAAATCGTACTACAGCTCAGCCGTACGGTCTGTCCTCTTCGTCCTTCCCACGTGTGGCTGAAATTCGTCCTCCAGGTAGCTCGTACTCTTTAGGATGAGAGAGGAAGATGTGAGTTGTGTTGTGATGAAATTCTCTCCAACTTTTCCTGTATTTATATCCATCAATGAGGGTGTGTGACACATCTGTTGGGCATGTGAGCCTACATTACAAAACTGGCTGACCTTGCACATATAATTTATTAAGAATAATAAATTCAAAATATAAGTTCTGCTCATCGGATTAAGACTATTTTTATATGGATTTTACACCTCTCAGAAAGAGGAATCCAACAAAAATAGTAGCCTCTTAATCTGAGTATCAGAACATGGAGTTTGGACCTAGTTGTCCAAATTTAACAGTAAGGAAGTACTAAGCTCATACAAATTTCAAGGAAGTACTCAAGTTGAAGGAGAAGAAACTGGGGTTTCCCTCTTGGAGCAACACCTAAGGCAAGAGATTTTATGGATGAAACTCAAAGTGGATGCCCACCAAACTTGGAGCATAAGTACCCTAGCCCATAACCTTCATGTTTAGGCTCTCGAATCCCTGAAAAATCTCCTCCCTAAAGTTTTCTTGCAAGCTCCAGATTTTCGCCCTAGCCTTAAAAGGACCAAATTTTGAGAGGAAAACTCGTGAATGAAAAGTACAAATGACCACCAAGGATTTGGTTTAGTGCTTTGTCCTTTGGGCATATGGAGTATTAGGATGTTTAACATGAACTAAATCGTCTCTAGGGAGGCTTAAAATTGATGCACAAGGTCCCAATTCTACACATTTACCCACTTCAAGAGATAATGGAATTTCATAGAGAGTTCCTGAATTTCCTCCACTAGGAACATTCATTACATGCTATACATTGAATAACATATGCAATACTCAACTAGAAAGCCTAACAAAATTAATTTTCAATAATTAGGGCACAATTAGCACATTCTAGAAGCAGCAATTCCATACATTAGACAAATTCAAGAGAAAATTTCATCAACATTAAGCACTTACAAGATGACATGCAATATATCCATCCAAGATCCAAGAAATAGTTCCAAATAAGAAATGTGAATTAGCTCCAAATGTCAAAATGCATTCCAAAAGATTCTCTAATAGCCAAAGAAACAAGTGCAAGTTCTCAAGAGATCCAATCCAAGTGTGGTGATGATGAGAGATTAGAAATGATATCTCTCTTATTTATATGTGTCTAACTGGGCCAAAGAATGCCTACTAGCCCCTTAATATTATAAAAATGGGCAAGATACATCCCTAGGTCACAAGCCGACCAAGTAGCTTTATAAAATATGAATTAGGCATCCAAATGCAAGTTGAAATGATGATGTCAAGTTGATGATAAGCGGTCAGAAAGCATTGTTGAGTCCTCTTTCTGCCAAATGTGAGAGGGCTCAATAAATCTCGAATAAGGGGATGGCCCCTTAATCTCCATGTAAATCATCATGTGGGCCCCAATTTGTGTTTGAGGCACAAAAATTGGCCTCATGGATCTCCTGGTGATAGAATAGCCTGTAGATGTTCCAATCCTAAGGGCTCTAATGATGGTGCTTGCCCTCTCGTGTCTCTGAAGGTTAGACAAGCATCCTCTCGACCTAGGATCAGCTGCCACACCACATGGTAAATGTTAAACCAGCTAGGACACACTGGTCCAAGTGCATCATGTTATGAGTAATGTGGGGCAATGTGTAGACTATGGAGGGTGTTGAAGGTGCCCATGGTGTGAAATGATGCTCTACACATGATGGGAGTTCCATGGCTCTCAATGCTTCACCTAGGGGTCTCAATATGATCCTATCGTGGCTTGGGCCCCAATTAAGTTTCCCAGTAGATGATGAAACCACCTACCAATTACATATAATGTCCAATGTTAAATCCTCACCATCAGGTACAATAACTCATTAGTGCATCTTATTGAACCAAGCTTGTTAATCAAGGGCACATTGAGACTTCATATTGGGCTTCCCTTCCAAATTTGGGGCTTAAATCTCGTAATAGTGTTACCTCCCTAGCTAGGAGTGGTTGATAGACAACCCTATTAGGTGTTCCAAGCCGCTAAGGGGAAACATAAATCCCTGGTAAATCCTTTAATTGATAGTTGGCAGATGAATCATGATGAAATGGATGGGGCTAAAGGGGTCCCAAGGCCAAATTCCATGGGTATAAGGGTAGCAATAATGAGGGATGTCCACATATTCGGTATATAGATTTAGGAGAGAGCAATCGTGGATATATGAGTTAGCCCAACCTTTGTTTTTCCACCCCTTTTTATTTTACATTTTGCCTTTTCTCGGGGCTCAAGTCTCCAGGAAATAAGAGCATGTTATGTATGATGTGCAGCAGTTATTACCCCCTTAAGGTAGACCAGTTCATCGCTCACCAAGCGTTGAGACATACATGGGTTCCTCAATGATGTGGGGGCACTCATGGGGCCCTAAGAACCAAGGTGATGGCCATGATAAGGGGTAAAGCTCATGTTTGGCTTTTGCCCACGTGCTAATTAATGTCCAAACAATCTTTTGCATTTTATAATTATTTTATTTTGTTTCTTGCTTGTGGCCATGATATGCTTTTAATAGTCTTTTAGTTGCAACAACCTCTGGGGCAACATTTCTAGGTGGGAACTAGATATGTGGACAAGGCAAGGGGGAGTGCCAGTGCCTTGTGGACCTAAAGAGGGAAAATGATGAAATAGGGCTTGTAACGTCCAGAGGGCAATGAAAAATGTGGAACAAGAAAACGGGACCACTACTACCAATATTGGGGTTTCCCAAGTATGGCCCTCCTAAAACCATAGATCAATAGGGGAGATCCCATGTGACTAGGATTAAGGATTAACCCCCCATTTAAGGTGAGGGAACAAAACCACGGTCAAAGCCCTCCCTTCTTCCAAGTCACCTAATAATACATGACCAAGATGCCCAAGAAAAACAAGCATAAGCACTCAATTGCACAATGAAAAACATACATTTTGGGTTGGATTCCCCATCTTCTAGCATATGCTCTTAACAGATGGGTGAGGGGACATATGACTGACGCAAGGAGCGGAGATCAAATGGCACAATATATCACCTACATCGGTGGTTGTCAGGCGTTGTTGGTTATCGACTGAAGAGATAACTAAGAGAAAAACTCTCCTATGGGTTCACCCACTTTTGGTGGGTAACAAGCCCTCCAACCATTTGTTGATTATCTTGATTTGCCCATCAGTCTGCGAGTGGTAACTAATACTCAGTGTTAACTCTGTCCCAACCAACCTGAACAACTCCTGCCAAAATCCTCCCATGAAGCTGTTGTCCCTATCCCTGACAATGGTCTTTGGCAATCCGTGCAATCTCTGAAGAATAACTCTAGTACTTATGACGTAAAATATCGAGAATGTATGGCAAAGAATCGTACAAACTTTGTGAGATTGTCAACCACCACATAGATGAAATCCTTCCCGTGCACCTTAGGTAACCCTGTGATGAAGTCTATCAAAATGCTTTCCCATTCTTGTCGTGGAATGGGGAAGTGGCTGGAATAACCCTGCCGGATGAGTATGCTCAGCTTTATTATATTAGTGGTTGTAGCACTCCCTCATGAATCTCATTGCATCTATCTTAAGGCCCTTCCATGTGAATCTTTCCTTGATCTGCCTATAAGTTTTCAAGTGCCCAGGGTGCCCGCCAATGGTGCATTGTGTCTACCTGCACAATCTTTTCATTATGTTGAGACTTTGGTACACAAGTAGATCCTATCTTTGTAGTAAATACATAGTTTTAAAAACCGTAACAGGTGACCAGACTGGTCCACCTAATAAACCAGGTTCCAAACCGGGACTGGTTAGATCTCAATGAACCGGTTTTAAAAAAAATACATGAAATAATTAAATTTTAATGAAAAAACACTATTTTTAAGATTTAAAACCATGATTCCAAACAAATAGAGACAAAATATGCAAAGTTTGCTCATCTATATACCACGTAAAGGTGAATATATCAAAATGACATTGAGTCCAATACATATCATAAACAAAATACATAAGCAATGAGGCTCTAAATGGCCTATAAAGTCCAAAAACAATGCTACAAGCTATGGGGCCATTGGCCTACTACAAGTCTACTGGTACATATCAGTGATGAACATGATCATTCCTCATCATTATCAAATTCATCACCACTACTAGACACAGGATCATCAACAAGATCTACATAAACATCATTTGGATCAGAGTCTAAGGATGCCTCAGCCTGATCTGGAACCTCAATAGTAACGCTGCCACCAATAACAATAGAAGTGGACCCAATTGAAGCATAGTTGGTCGAGTTGCATGACTAGTACCTTCCATTGGTTGTTTGCCTTTGCATGATACGACTACTAATTCTGGTTCTGATCGTGCTACCAAATCTGCTTCATCCCTCCCTAAGGCCATGTCAATATCAAAATCAACATCAAACTCAAGATCTTCAGTCTCCTCCACCAATTTTGATGTTGGATCAATATCGTCCAACACAATGGGATTTATAGATCACGTCTTTTGTTCACCATTTGGTTGCGCCTTAGTCGAAGGTTTTATTGCACGAAGACAAGATCATTTAATCATTTTTGTTCCAAGCGGTTTCTCTTCTTCATGTGTATGTGCTCAAAAATAGACCAACTGCACTCACAACCTGAAGCACTACAAGTTTGGTTGAGGACTCTAATTGCAAACTTTTGCAATTGAAGGCATTGGCCACCAAATGACTCCCATCAATGTACTACAAAGAAAAAGACATTGATTAGTAACTTAGTTCATTTCACTACTTATTTACAAGTATTTACAAACAATTTGAATTGTAAATTTGTAAACAATTGAACTTTAAAAGAAAAACAAATTGGAATTGCTTACCTGGTTGATCCACATCTCTTGCCATATTTGCCAAATTTTTGCCAAAGTACCAGCTGCCATATTGAAAAGAGTAAGTTGTCTATGTATTTCCACCTAGTCTGCATGGTTAGGGGCCATGTGCTCCAACTAATCATACAATCCATCTATGAGTTCCCCAACCTGCAGATCTCCTATTCGAGCTTTATAATGATACTTTGGGTTCAAAAACTACACAGCTGCATGTATAGGACGATGGAGTTGATTGTTCCATCTGTTATCAATGATCTCCCATATACACCCATATTTAGCTAACATATGCTTGACAGTTGTCTGTATCTGCTCCTTTGCCTAATCCATAGCCTCATAAATGTGGCCCATGGCCAATTTTTCCCCATCCATCATTTGTGGCACCTTAACAAGGGTCTTCGTAATTTTCACATAGTTTTCAGACCTTTTCCAAAACTAATTGTCAAAAACTTTATTTTTGGTGTCTTTGCCATCTTGTCTACGATCCCAACAAGACGAAGCCTAATCATAAGAAGAAAACATTTTCTGCAAGATTTTTTGTTGAGAATTGAGACATTGCAACATGAGGAAGTGAGTTGCAAATCTCGTAATTGTAAGCTCAATACCCCCAATGGTTTTCCTCATTAGGCTCAATACCCACAATGTTTTTCCTCATTAGCCTCAATACCCATGAGTGGTTGTAGATGTATTTTGTAATGCACTTGGCATGCTCTATAGTGTTTTTTACCCACTCCACTTTTCCTATGTCCCCAAGCATGAGGTCTATGCAATGTGCAGCACATGGAGTGCAGCAAGAACATAGTTTGAGGCATTATTTGTGATGACCTGCACAACATTTTGCTCCAACACTTTCTAAATAATCTCATCCAAAAGCTCAAATATAAGGGTTGCATTCTTCATTGTATCAGATGCATCAACTGATCTCAAAAACATGGTTCCTTGAGGGAAAGGAACAAGGAAATTCATGATAGTGTGGTTCTTTCCATCAGTCCATCCATTTGACATGATGGAACAACTTGTCTTGAGCCATGACTCTTATACTCAGCGAAATACTCATCAATGGAAGAAATCTCTTTTTGCAAAAGAGCTCCCCTCAAGTCATGCATAGTGGGGCCTTTCTCTTTCTAAAGAGCTCTCCAAAATTCTATTTCTCAAGTGAACAAATGCAAGAATTAAGGGACTCCTCATTTCCCTTTTTTATAACCCATTTGACTCTTTTGCCACCCTTTTACCTTTTATTTTAATAAAGTCACTTTAGTGGGTTTTCTCGCTTTATAATTTAAAAGTGGCTTTTCGTTAGCCTAGGACCTATGTCCCCCTTTTCCCCATTTGGCTTTTATAATGTTTACTCCTAAGAAAATTTTGTTCCCTTGATTAATTTTTCCCATCCTAGCCTACAAGAACTTAATTAGGCTAGCGGAATCTTCCCCTTATGTCTCTTACACAGATGGGGGCATTACAATCGACATGAGGTGTGCAAGGGTTGCACACTTGGCAAGTATGCCAAGTCATCCTTTCCTAGCAGAGACAATAGAGCCAAGGGTATCTTGGACCCTGTTCAGTCAGATGTATGTGGTCCCTTCTCTATTGTATCCCTTAGTGGGTACAACTACTATGTCACCTTCATCGTTGATCACTCGAGGAAGACCTAGATATTTTTCATGAAGAAGGATGAGCTCTTCATGAGACCTTCCTTGGTTGAAAACCATACTTCCAGGAAGATCGAGACGTTGAGGTCTGACAATGGTGGGGAGTATACCACAAACGTATTCAAGGAGTTGTGTGCTAAGGAGGACATCAGGAGGATGTTGACCACACAACATAATCCTTAGCAAAATTGGGTGGCAAAGCGCAAGAATAGGGCCATAGTTGAGCGATCAAAGCCATGTTGCATGGCCAAAGGCTACCCAAGTTTCTTTCAGCTTAGCCATGCAATACAACGATTTTTTGCAGAACCGGAGCCCGCACAAAGTGTTAGGGCAAGTTAAACCAAAGGAGGCATTTACAAGGAAGAAACTGGAAGTGTCTCATTTTGCAATATTTGGTAGCCTTGTTGCCATGCATTAGAGCATAAGAGGAAGAAGTTGGATCCCACGCCAAAAAAGGGCATCTTCATGGGCTACAACACGACATCCAAGCCATACAGGGTGTACATTCCAGCACATAGGCAGACAGTCATCAAAAGAGACGTGAAGTTTGAGGATAAGGCCTTGAAAAAGCCCTTAGAGCGTGAGCAGACTATAGTGCAAGAGGCTCAACCAATACCTCAAACCATAGTTATACATGGGCAAGATGAGGAAGAGAGGGACAAGTAGTTAGAGGAGAGAATGGAGCCCACTCAGGCAAGGACTCCCAGCACTGGGAGAAGGAAAGTGAGATGGGTAGATGAGTTGATCCAGGAAGCGTAGGAGCAAGTTGGTGCTCCTAGTGCATCAGTTCGACAGAGCAGACAGCCACAAAGGATATGGCACTTATGGCAAGGTTGTTGGATGCAAACCCTTGTAGTTATCAAGTGGCAGCCACTCAGTAGGTGCGGAGAGATGCAATGGTGGAGGAATATGCCTCCATCATGAAGAATGATGTCTGGGAAGTGGTGTCAAGGTCAGAGAGAAAATTTGTGGTAGGCTCTTGCTAGGTCTAGAACATAAAGCATGGAGCTTATGGAAGTATCAAGAAGTACGAGGCAAGATTCGTGGCCAAGAGGTTCTAGCTTCTAGCAGGTAGAGCGAGTTGACTATGACGAGACCTTTGCCCCCAATTGCCAAGTATTTGTCTATCAGGACCATTACAGCTATTGTAGCACAAAAGGGGTGGAATATCCACCAGATGGACATGAAGAAAACCTTCCTCAATGGGGTTGTTGAGGAGGAGAGATTTACATTGAGCAATCAGAGGGATTTCAGACATGTGGTAGGGAGACACATGTTTGCGAACTCAAGAGAGACTTATATGGGCTAAAGCAAGCTCCGCAGGGATGGTATGCTCGGATAGACAATTACCCTTAGGGAATGCAAGAGAGATCTTGCAAGCGAATTTGGGATGACAGATATATGGTTGATGCACTATTTCCTTGGATTGGAGGTTTGGCAGGGTGATAGGGAGATCTCCGTGGGACAGGGCAAGTATGCTCTGCAAAATCTGAGGAAGTTTCTCCTGCTACATTGCAACCCTATGACCACGCCTCTAGTCACAGACTGGAGGAAGGTGGATACATCTAAATTAAAGCGACCAGATCCTACACTTTACCGACAAGATGATTGGGTCGCTAATGTATCAAGTGAACACGCATCCAAATATATGTTTTGCAGTCAACTTTTTGAGCTAGTTTTTGGACGAGCCTACCAAAGTACATTAGATTGATACCAAGCATGTGTTGAGATATTTCAAAGGGAAAATAGAGCATGGATTGTGGTATAAACAGACTAATGATTTTAAGCTTGAGGACTTCACTTATGTAGATTGGACAGGGAGCTCTACAGATAGGAAAAGCACATTGGGTTGCACATTCAGTGTTGGATGAATAGTTGTTTCTTGGTTCAAAAGGAAGTAGAGATCAGTCACATTGTGCTCAGTTGAGGCTAAGTACATGGTTGCCAATTTGGCAAGGTGCGAAGTTATTTGGTTGAGGAAGCTTCTCGTGGGTTTGTTCAAGGCAGAGTTGGAGCCTACAATGATACACTATGATAATCAAAGCTACATCAAGCTCTCTGAAATCCAGTGTTTCATGATTGCTTTAAGCACATTAACATACATTAACACCATATCAAAGATATTGTTTGGAGAGGTATAGTTTCACTCCAGTACATACCAACAGAGGAGCAGAAAGTGGACATTCTAACCACGGCGTTGCGAGGAACTAGATTTGTTTACCTTACAGAGAAGTTGGATGCAATGCAAAACACCTTCCTTTCTAAGAGGGAGTGTTAATTGGAGTAGAGATGTAAGGATTCTACTTGTCTAAGTGCTAAGACTAGCAAAAGAACCCAGAAGACTGCCATTTTAGCATAATATTAATTTGTTTAATTGTTTCCTAAAATTAGGAAAATTTTATAATTCCTAGCTTATGATTTAATCTCAGCCATTGATCATGATTTAATCTTAGTCGTTGAGAGGGAGATTAGGATTGACATTGAAACCATATGAGATAGAGCGAGTTAGTGGCAAGTCAGTAAAGCACAAGCAGTGTGTGTTAGATCAACGAAGGAAGAGTCGAGGGTTTCAGTAGATCATAGTGATACATGATGAAAGAAGAAATCGAGTGAGGGTCAAGCCCTTACAGCCCCAGCGCAGTTATACAATCCACACGTGCACACAAGAGCGAGGATTTGCACTCACACATGTGCACAGTTTAGCTGATCTACACAGGGATTTCCAGATCTAGTGTGCAAGTAGGGGGATCGATTCATCTTGGAGGATTGATTAGTTGTTCATGTGATAAAAGGGAAGTTTCTCCCTTGTTGTAATTCTCAAAAGAAAATCCTTTGTTGGATAAAATTTTCTTGAGCACATCTTGTGTTCTATGGTTTGATGTGTTTGTCTTCTGATTTATTTTTTGTTGTGTATGTCAAGTCAGAGAACTTAGTGTATTTGTGATTCAAGTTTCCAAAATACAGTTATTTGTGTTTCTCGATTTTTATGCTTAAAAGATTGCAAATCAGTTTACTAGGTTTTAAGGAAATCTAATAGATTGAAATAAGGAGGATGTTGTTCCAAAATTTGATTCAAAGCTTAAGAGCACATTGTGTTGAGTTCTGATGTGAAGTTTAATGAGAATGTATCATCCTCTGGATCACAAGTATTTACTTAAGTAATTGAAGGGAGGAGAATTTTGTTTTAGAATTTAATTCAAAGATAATAGAAGAGTCAAATCCAAGTATGGGAAAACAAAGCTTGAGGAAAGATACATCCCTATCTTCTACTCTAGCATACAAGATGTCAATGCGACTTGCACAAACATTGTAGGCGGTATAGGAGCATGTAGGAGCTCCCAGATCCTCAATGAGGGCATGTATATCTCCCAGGATACATGCAAACCGTATTACATTGTGTACTTCCATTAGTGATCCTTCCAATTGTTATGTGGAGGTGATATGTAATGCCTCAATGGAGGAGAATTATGTTTGGGTGACATTTCATTTCTAGGGGCTAATGATTTATTCTGAAACTACAAATTATTCAAATTTGTGGATGGTAAGTTTAGTTGAGATGTAAAGGAAGAAAACTAGTGTTCATGAAAACACCATCATCGTAAAGAGGGAATGTTAGGTCTTGGGGTTAATAAGAAAGTGTTCACACCATTATTGGGGGTTGGGGGCGAATGATGCACTAACTACCCTCAATTCTATTGTGACGGACATACACGTTAGAAAAGGCTTACTCATGAATTGCTACATCCTAACTTCATATTTATGACATAGATGGCACAAGTAAGAGGTTTGAGACCTATGTGGCTTTCTAACATTCTTCATGAGGCATGCACATGGAGCGTTTCGTTACTTACCTAGGAGGACAAAACATTTGGAGAAACGTTGGGCATCATGAAGGAGGCCCTTGAACCCTATGTAGCATGGGGACACTTGGTTGCTTGCATGGAGGCTTGTGTTAAGTTGAGGATGCTTGGGTTGAGAATTATCCATGTAGGTGTAGTGTACACAAAGGTATGCATGGCTTACAAGGGAGCATTAGAGAATTGAAGCTTGGAAGGAGTCACTTAAAGTTGGAGTGTGATTCAAAAATGGAAATGAACCTACTACTTTCTTTGCCCATGCTAAGAGGAAGAATGATGTTAGTCCAAGAAGACACGATCAAGGATCTGTGATGGGATTCAAAGGAATAAAAGGAAAATGCTACAATTGCAACACATTCGCCACTATGCTTGAGAGTGCCCTCACAAGAAGAATCCTCACAAGGATGATAACAACAATTACAAAAGCAATGACAATCAAAAGAACAACATGTTCAACAACAAAAGAAAGAGGAATGCTCAAGCTACTCAAGATGGAAATGGTCGATATAGACTTATATTGGGCCCTTTTTCTTGCTTCTTTCCTTCACTTTAGATGAGGCTTCCTTCGCTTGAGATGGAGGCCTATTTGGATTCTCTTTTTCACCCAAAACACCTCTTCTTATGTTGTTGCACTTTGGGTTTTGTTATGACAGTACAATGACCCTTCTTCCTTCGCATGTGTGGCAGAGATTAGATTAGCCACAACACTTCAGATTTCTTTCTTCTCTTCTTCGTTGTCGTAGAAGCACCCTTCTTTCTCTTTTTCGCACCTCTTGCTTGCCTTCTTCTTCGTTGATTTCAAAGATCACTTGATGATCTAATTGTGAGGTTGAATGGCCCTATATATAGGAGTCTATCCCACCTTTTTGGGCTGACTTGACTTTAAGTGCACCAAAATTCATTCTTTGAGCCGACTTGAAGAGGAGATTTGTCCTTGTGCTTTGGAGGATCACTTTTGACACATATCTTTGACATAACTACATAGGTTACATAGTGTAACATGCCCACATGGGTCTTCAACAATTACATTGACTCTTTGACTTTCCTATAAGCACTCAGACATGTGCTTGACCTATCAAATGAGCAAGAAACTCATTTTTACAATTTACAAAAATAATATTTCTTTTCTTTTACAAGTACAAAGATCAAAATTACATCAATGAAGATCGAACCTAGTTACACTTTCTTCAACACTCCCTCTTAACTAGCGAGGTATTCATAAATCATTACAAGGTGTTTGGCCATTTTCAATCTGAAGAATTCACATAAGAGAAATTGGATTGGCAATCCATCTATTATAGCATCATAGTAACCAACATTGTTTCCATAGCAAGGCCTTGACTGACAGCTCTATCTCTCAATAGATCAGAGCACAATGTTGGCTAGACCAATGACTATAGACACCTTCATCATTGTTTCTCAAGCTACATACCCACCCGGGTGTTCACTGAGTATGACCTTCTAGGACTATTCTTGTCTTGGGTTCCCAGCTCTCAAAGAATATCAGTCCTCCTGCCTACTCTTATCTCGGATGCCCTACACATCCTCAAAGAGCATCAGATGCCAGATGATTACCCAATCCTCCATTCTTTCTTCCCAAGTGAAGACAAGAATGTTGTGTCTATCTCTCCCTCTCAACTAGGCAAGATATTCTCATTCCTGTGAAGGAATGTACCCAAGCTCCCTCTGACCAGGAACATGCCCAAGCTCCCTCTTAATTAGGGACTTGTCAGAGCTCCCTCTCAACTAGGGACTCTCCCTTCCATCAGCAACTTCTTCTTTGTGGGTCCTTCAGCTGCTTGATCACTTTCTTTTCTTGATGTCATGAAATTCAGTCGAGCTTCTTCTTTGTAGGGCATCAGTCATCAATCACTTTCCTTCTTAGTTCGTCATGCCATTCCTTTCTTCATGGAATGTGACCTTCTTGATACATATCTGGAACCTCCGTCATATGGCTACTTCTTCCTCATCATGTGTCTTTGAGGAATTTCCATGAATACTAGTTGTACTTGCATTTGCAACCTTTGTTCCAGCAGCCCTGCATGAACTTATCCAGATATTATTCAAGAAATCAATGCATAACATTAAATAAAATAGTACCTTACGAGATGGCTTTCCATCATGACATCTTGTTGCCTTGAATCATCAGCATCCTGCATTTCCATATCTCCAAGGCCTTTTCAGGTGTCAAGGGTCCTTTGATCTTTTTCTTCCTTTGTTAGAATTTTCATGCCTTCTTCTGGGAGATGCCTTCAACAAATTTGTGGATGTTGATTCCTAGTATCCATGGTGTCCCTTTATCCCTGATCTCTTTATCTCATACACTTCTTTATAGATTTTCTTTGTCAACCACCTGATGTTCCATATGAGGATATTTCTCATGTTGATCTTTTTCAATGTGTGAATCATGCTTTCATGCATATCTTCAATGAAAGAGATCTACCCTATTCTTGACAATGCTTCCAGAGCAATTCCCCATGCTCTTTAATACAAATATGACATGAGACTTAACTAGAAAACATAGATGAATACATACCTCATCTTAGTTATTTTCTTGATCATTTATGCTTCCTCTTACAGCTTCCTAGATTGAGATTACCTCAATCTCCTTCACATTGCTACATCTTTCCTTGCCTACATATCATCCTTTCTTGAATCCCCATAAGTGGAATTCCTATCAAGGCATCTGCTTTTCCTTCAAAGTCGTGAACCCTCTATTGAATATTTCACCGGAGGATTTAGTCCTCATCCTACAAATGCTCCTTTTTGTTGATGATAGTGCCCTTCTAAGATGATTATTCTTGATTATGATCATTCCTTTATGCATTGATGAGGTTATCCAATGGCTACATCCTTCCTACATGAATATCTTTATATGAGCTATCTCTACATAATGCTTATATATTCTTGAAGATGCCATTCTTATAACTCGTGCATTCTATCCTACTGCTACATGTTCCTATGATACCTAAAACTTTAATGAAAACTTATGTGAAGAAGTTGATCTCAATTGTAGTAGAGATTCGGAGGGTCCTCCTTCTTTTGCTTCTCATCTTCTTCTTTCACTTCTTGGGTAATGTGTGCTTCTTCTCGTTTTCTCTTGTTGTTGTCCTTCTTGAACTTAGGACAAACCCTCTTATAGTGTCCATATTCTTGGCAGCCAAAGCATTGGACGTTGGACATATCTCTTTTACCCTTTCTCTGTGGACCAAACTTGCCAAATTGCCCTTTTCTCTTGGCCATAGCAGCAAATGCCTACTCCTTTGATCCCACATCATCTTTGGCTTTGAGTGCAGTCTCCTCAATTTTGCATAGAGACCAAAATTCATTCAACAAGGCAGCTTCTTTCTTAGCATATACACTTGATGTGAAGTTGCCCCATTCCTCAGGTATTGCATTGAGCACTACAGTTGTCATCTCTTTGTTTGACATAACTTCTCTCAGTTCTTGCAACTGGTCTCTCATCTCAAAGACCTTCATGAAGTAGGGAGCTATTCCTTCTTCCTTGGAGATCTTCATTTTATATAGTTCATTAAGCAACGATATCACTTCTCCAGTTGTACTAACTAAGAATAGCTCCACTAGATTATCATATATTTCTTTAGATGTTTCAAGTTTGGCAACATAAGGAATGAGAGGGTCCTTGATGGATTCTATCACAATCCTTTGAGCCCTTGTTTCATCCTTATTACACTTTGCTAGGGAAAGGGAAACCTATTGCATTTTCTCGCAAGAGGGGCAGAGGAAATCAGTAGTATTAGTTAATTGGTTCATTTCATTGTATATGACATTATGACTCATGATATGAGATACATTATTATATTTTTTGTTGATATTTTGAGGCTGAGTTGGGACTCAGGAGTCAGGACTTACTATTCAGGACATGATTCACTGTTATGTATGATGTAGCACTAGAAATGATATTACACATCTTATATATTAGTTATTTTATCATATTTATGTGTCAATATATTTATTTTATGTTGTAGATGCTTTAGACATTAGAAAAAAAAAATGGAAAAAAAATGAATATTTTTGTATTTTATGATTTTTTCACAATTTTTACCGATTTTTTCTCTATTTTTATGTTTTTTTCCCAAAATTTTCCCCTCGTCGATTTACTCCCGATCACGATTTTCGCAACATTGGTTTTAACCACGTCAATAATACTGGTGTATTGATTTGTGATCTGTTTGTGAATTGCTTCCTTTGGTGTTCTATCTGAGGAACTTATCCTGTAAATTCCTACATGGTATCAGAGCTATTTGAGAGTCGCATCCGTTGGTGATCCAAATCAGAAGATGGTACAACTGCATCCAACTGTGGTTTCCCAGATCTACTATTTCTGACCACTTTTGGGCCAAGAGGACTGCTCTATTGTGTTAAGAGCATCTATTCCAGTAAAGAACCCCTTTCGTTTCACGCGAAAAGGTTTCCAGTAGCCCTACCTACGTCATTTTTAAGATCTAGAGGAATACAGTCTTTATTTGCAGTTTTAGTTATTTATCTCTCTGTTTATTTCGGTTTATTTATCTCTCTTTTTTTATTACCGGATCTACACCTTTCATTTTTGCATATGCTCTTTGCCCCACGACTCTGTGCGATCTAGGCAAATCAGAAACAAAAAGGAAGGATTTTTCTCATGCGTATGCTCTTCTCGAGCGAAAATCAGAAACACTGAGGAAAATATTTAGTTTTGAGCGAAAGCTAACTTCAAGACATAAGGTTTGGGTTTCTTTGTATGTCCGTGTTGGGTTGTGTGGTTTTTTGATTTGTGGGGAAAACGAGAATTCTCAAGTAAGCATGCACCCCAAAGCTTCAGTGACTAAGTAAAAAAAAGAAAAAAAAAACCCTTCCTCTTTTCCAAAAATTACTAACCTTTTAAACAAGCTCACTTGGCCCAGAGTTACTTTATGAGAATAGAGGTCTTGAGTTCAAGTCTTTCTTTTCGTTGAGTTACTTTTTCAAAAAGCACATGTAACTTATGTTTTAAAGTTACTTTATGTAAAAGTGTTCTCACCCATTATAAAAAGTGAGTCACTTATAATTCTAAAGTCTCTTTATCTTTTATTTAAGTTACAATTTAGTGGGTAGCTCATAAAGTACCATTGTAAAAGTGACTTTCACTTATTTATGAAAGTAGGTCACACAATGTTTTTTATAGTGAGCTAATTAGATTAAGTTTGGAAGGGGGGGGGGATTTTTTTTTTAAATATATCATTATCATTCACTCACTTTGTCGGCATCTTCAACAAATTTTCTTCAAAAAATCCATAACTTATTCATCCTAAAGCCATTTTCAGAGCCCTTTTTTTTAGTCGGCCTAATTTTTCGAGATCTTTCCATTGGAACACTTAGTTTCAGCATCTACAACTTTAGTTTTTGTTAAAATGGAAAGTCCATGCCAAGTTATTCTTGACAGCACTAACTACTTCCAATGGTGGTCCTACATTGTGGATTTACTTAGAAGTAAAGGTCTTTACAGAATAGCCCCAGGCCAGGAAACTAAACCTAAAGATGAAGATAATAAGGCAGCCAAATAGGAAAATAGGCAAGATCAAGCACATGGGTTGATAAGGATGTCTACTTCTCCAGACCTTAGATTTCATATCACAGAACTTGATACCCCTAATGAAGCAATGAAACAGCTCACTAAAGTTTTTGAAATTAAAAATGAAATTAGAGACCATCATCTCGAAAATGACTTGCTTACGTTGGACCCCAATAATTTTTCTTCCATTGAAGATTTTTTATCAAAGTTCAAGAACCTAGACTTCTCTTGGAAGGTGTTAAGATTAAGAAAGAAGATGGTAGCTTTATCTATTCCATTCTTACTAAGTTGGGACCAGCCTACTCTGTGTTTGTTTCCACCTTCCATTCTACAAGAGAAGCCTTTATTTCTCAAGGAAAAGACTGCAAGTCTCCTTCTTTTGATGCCTTTTAAGATTCTTTAATAAGAAAACAAGAAAAACTCTTACATCTTGGTCTTCTAAATCTTGGAAACTCTTCTAAGAAAGCCTTAGCCGCCCAACAACAACCAAATTCAAAGAATCCTAAGAAGCAGTATCCTAAAAAGAATGGTCATAAACCAAGGGTCCTAAGCACTTTCAGTCTCAAAATGAAAAATATATTCAACAAAAAGACAAGGCAAATAAAAACAAAGGAAAGAAGGCTGATAGACATTGCAACTTTTGTAATCAAGGTGGCCACTTAGAATCTAAATGTTTTAAGAAGATGGAAGCCTTGGAAGCAGCAATGAAGAAGCATAACATCAATTTGGAGCACTCTTCAACTTCAACTTCATCTTCAGGAATAGCACTTGCTGCATGTGGTTGTCAAGCATCTCGGTCTGGTTATGCACTAAATGTATCTTCTTCTTCTCGTTCTCATGAGTGGCTCATTGATTCTGGAGCTTCTTATCACATGGCCAAAAACAAAGCCATGTTTTCTTCTTTAAATGATTGTAACACCAAAAATATATATGTTGGTGATGATAGATCTCTTAATGTTGTAGGGACTAGAACTATTTATCTAGACAATGGTCAATTTAATGATGTATTATGTGTTCCAACCTTATCCTGCAACCTTTTATCTGTATATTAGATAACTCATTCAGGTGAAGATAAAATCGTTGAATTTTCACCACATGATGTTGTAAATAAGGACTTAAAAGATCCTAGACAGATTTTAGCTACTAGCATTGTTGATGATTCTACAAGTTTGTATAAGTTAAACAACTTTGGGTCATCAACTCTTCCCTCGGTATTTGTTGCTCATAATAATGACGTGAGCAAACTTTGGCATGAGCAATTTGGTCACTTAAACTATCGCTCCCTTCAAACTCTATGTAAAGAGAATATGGTGACAGCGCTTCCTATGGTATCTTGCAGAGATGGTATTTGTTCCGGATGTGTACTCGGAGAACATCATCGAGATAGTTTTGAAAAACGTGCCTCTTGGCACGTCTCAACCCCTTTACATCTTGTGCATAGTGATTTATGTGGTCCATTTCCAGTTGTTTCATTCTCTGGCTACAAGTATTTCTTAACTTTCATTAATGATTTCTCCAGACACACTTAGGTATACTTCTTAAAACTCAAAAGTGAAGTATTTAACATGTTCTTGGCCTTTAAGGCCTTTGTTGAAAAACAATCTAAACATCAAATTCTTAAGCTAAGATCTGATAATGGCATAGAATATGTTAACAACAAATTCATCAACTTTTGCACTGAGCATGGAATTCAAATGCAACATACTATTCCATATACTCCACAAGAAAATGGTGTAGTTGAAAGGAAGAATCGCACTTTAAAGGAAATGGCTAATTGTATGCTTCAATCTAAAGGACTTAGTCTTAATTTTTGGGCAGAAGCAATTAACTGTGCAAATTACATAGTAAATCGCACTCCTACTAAGGTTTTAAAGAATATCACTCTAGAAGAAGCATGAAACTCAATTACACCAGATGTAAGTCACTTTCGTGTTTTTGCAAGTAAAGCATTTGCCCATATTCCAGATGAGAAACATAAACATTTAGAACCTAAGAGTGAAAAATGTATTTTTGTTGGATATTCTGAAGATGTCAAAGGATATAGACTTCTTTCACCTAAGTCCAAAAATGTTATCATTAGAGGAGATGTAAAGTTCGCTGAAAATATATCGGCCTACGAGCCTAGTTCGATAGAAGTGCCACCTCTCTTTATCGATTCTACTTTTGAAAATATTTTTTCTTCAGATGATGACAACGAGGATGACAATCCTCTCCCACCTTCTGAGGATCCTCCTTCAGCTCCTCAGCTTTCAAAATGGGTTTGTGCTACTCGAGATGCAGCAGGTGGTCTTGCAGGTGATCCTATAAATCAGCGACATACACGTTCTCAGTTTGATAGAGCCTCTTCTTTACTAGCTCAAGCTTCAACAAATTATGATCCTGACACCTTTGCAGAAGCTTCAGGCCATCCAGATTGGGATGCAGCTATGAATCAAGAATATCATTCATTATTAGCAAATGATACATGGGATCTTGTTCCTCTTCCAAAGGGACGAAAACTTGTTAGATGCAAATGGGTTTATAGAACCAAGTTTGGACCAGATGGAAAAGTTGATAAACATAAAGCTCGTCTTGTTGCTAAGGGTTTTTCACAAGTTGAAGGCATCGACTATACTGAAACCTTCTCCCATGCTGCCAAAATGAACTCTATCCGCCTTGTTCTTTCCCTTTTTGCCTCTTTCAAATGGGAAGTCCATCAGATGGATGTTAAATCTACCTTCTTGCATGGGGACTTGCATGAAGAAATCTATATGGAACAACCTCCTAGCTTTATACAAACAAACTCCAACCTTCTATGCCGGCTTAAGAAATCCCTTTATGGTCTCAAAAAAGCCCCTCAGGCTTGGTATGCAAAAATGGATAGCTTTCTTTTAGTTACTGGATTTTCTAGGTGTCAATCTGACAATACTGTCTACACCAAGAAAGTGGGTACGTCTCTTATCATTCTTGTTCTTTATGTTGATGATCTTATCCTTACTAGTAGTGATCCGAACCTTATAAACCATGTGAAGTCCAACCTTAAAAAGCAGTTTGAAATGACAAACTTTGGACACTTACATTATTTTCTTGGTCTTCAAGTCTTGAAATCCAAGGAAGGTATTTCCCTTTCCCAGTCCAAGTATGTCTGTGATCTTCTACGCCACTTTCACATGGAAGACTATAAGTCAGCCCCTTCTCCCTTTTACTCTGGAGCCAAACTTTTATTCATTTGTACTTCCCCTGAAGTTGATGCTACCTTGTACCGTCAGCTTGTAGGAAAACTTTTGTATCTGACTCATACCCATCCTAACCGTTCCTTTGTTGTTGGCCTTATTGCTCGGTTTATGCAAAACCCACGTGAAAGTCATTGGAAAGCAGCTAAAAGAATACTTCGTTATGTTCGAGGTACCCTTCAGTTTGGGATTCACTACAGTGCAGAAGCATCTCCTCTATTGGTTGGTTTCACTGATTCTGAATGGGCTGGTGACCCTAATGATCGGAACTCTACTGCAAATTATGTCTTCACTCTTGGTTCTGGACTTATTACATGGTCTTGCAAGAAACAAAGTGCCATTTCTCTTTCTTCAGCAGAAGCAGAGTATCGTGGTGTCGTAGGAGCTAGTAAGGAAGCCCTGTGGCTTCGTCAGATCCTATCAGAGTTTGGCTTTCAGCAGCAACATCCGACTACACTTTGGTGTGATAATCAAAGTGCCATTCAACTAATGCAAAAGATCCAATCCAACATCAGCGCAACAAACACATTGAACTACACATGCACTTCATCAGAAAGCTCATTCATGACCATGTTCTTGAAGTGCAATATTGTTCAACAGATGATCAAGTTGCAGACATCTTTACAAAGGCTCTCACAGAGGCGAAGTTTGCTAAACTTCGATTTATGGTTGGAGTTCAGGAAGTTGTCACTAAGGGGGGATAGGCTCTAGTGCCTCCTTCCTTCTCCTATTGTGTCATATTTGTACATCCTTCAATCCTATCCCAAGTTGTTCTTAAGGGGGGATGTTAGGATATTCTAACACATAGGAAATAGTTAAGTATAACTTGGTCTAGTGTAAAGTTAGGTAAACTGTGTTTCTTTACTATTTACTTTTGTAACTTACAATCCGACGGTCACGATATGTTCTAGACATGAAGTGATCGGACATTTCATTCTCTCCTCGATATTACCAACACTTGATCCGTGACTTAACACCTAATTGGTCCATGATCTCTATTTAAAGAGTATGGATGGTCATTTTTAGGGTGATCGTTCATGAGAGAAGCTTATGTAAATTTTCTTCTTTTACATTAATAAATTGTTTGAAGTGGCCGCGTTGGCTCAGGTCGAGGATTGTTTCCCTCTTTGAAGGTTTTAACCACGTCAAGAATACTGGTGTATTGATCTGTGATCTATTTGTGAGCGGTGTCCTTTAGTGTTCTATCTGAGGAACTTACCCTGTAAATTCCTACACCTAGACCCTTGACCAGTAGATCCTCCAAGCACAAGACACGATCTCTCTTCCTTTTGTCCTTCAATCAATGCATTCTTCTACTTTGCACCTTGATCTCTTCCTTCGCACTTCTTCCAGAAACTGGTAGCTCTTTTTCAACAACTGCAAAAACCCTAGGTCTCCTAAGAGACCTCTTCCTTGGAGTCTTCCTTTCCTTCACTACTTTGCTTGGCAATCTTCACTTTCCTTGACATTTAGGCTAGAGAATGGGACCTTCCTTGAGAGATATTTCCGAGTTTCGAGGCAGATCCTCTTTACCCTACTGCAGGTCGGATTTCTTTGCATGTGTAGCTGATATAGGCTTGTACTTGGCCCTTTTTCTTGCTTCTTTCCTTCGCTTTAGGTGAGACTTCCTTCGCTTGAGATGGAGGCTTATTTGGAGCCTATTTTCCATCCAAAACACCTCTTCTTATGTTGCTGCACTTAGGGTTATGTTAGGACAGCAAAATGACCCTTCTTCCTTCGCACGTGTGGCAGAGTTTAGCCCCAAAACTTCAGATTTCTTTCTTCTCTTCTTCGTTGCCCTATAAGCACCTTTCTTGCTCTTTTTCGAACCTCTTTCTTGCCTCTCTTCTTCGCTAATTTCAGAGATCACTTGATGATCTAATTGTGAGTTCGAATGGCCCTATCTATAGGAGTTTGTCCCTCCTTTTTGGGCCAACTTGAGCTAGTGAGACCGAATTGACTTTAAGTGCACTAAAATTCATTCTTTGAGCCAACTTGAAGAGGAGACTTGTCCTTGTACTTTGGAGGATCACTTTTGACACATATCTTTGACATAATTACATAGGTTACATAGTGTAACATGCCCACATGGGTCTTCAACAATTACATTGACTCTTTGACTTTCCTAGAAGCACTCAAACATGTGCTTGACCTATCAAATGAGCAAGAAACTGATTTTTACAATTCATAAAAATAATATTTCTTTTCTTTTACAAGTACAAAGATCAAAATTAAATTTATGAAGACCGAACCTATTTACACTTTCTTCAACATGGACTAGCAGTGTGGTGGACAGAAAGAGCACGTCAGGGTGTTGCTTCTCTTTTGGATCTGCTTCAATTTCATGGATGCGCAAGAAGCAAAAGTCGGTTGCTCTAAGCACTGCCGAGGTCGAATATATTGCAGCTAAGTATGGCCTGTTGTGAAGTTGTTTGGTTGAGGAACTCTTTAATCAGCTATTTCAGCATGTGTTGGATACCATTGTTATCTATTGCGACAATCAAAGTTGGATTTTCCTTTCAGAGAATCTCGTGTTCCACAGCTGCTACAAACATATTGATATCAAGTACCACTTTATCTGGGATATGATACAATGGGGAGCAATAAGGCTCCAGCACATCAGGATAGATGAACAGGTTGTTGACATCCTCAAGAAGCCTCTCGGTAAGGTCAAGTTCATTGCCTTCAAAGAGAGGCTGGGAGTCGCGGAAGGACCCTCCCATGAGGGTCCCACTTGAGTTGGACATTGAGCTTTGGGAGCTCCTAGGGGCCTGGGGTACTTCTTGGAGCTATGTGCAACCATAGGGTGAGTGGCTCACCTTCCCCTATGGGTATGCTATGTACAGGGTGAGTGGTTCACCTTCCCCAGTGATACCCCATGATGATATATGTGAGCACAGGGTGAGTGGTTCAGCTTCTCGTAGAGCTGATGATATATGCATAGGATGAGTGGTTCACTTTCTCCTATGGATGCCCCTGCATACATCCTACCCTTGCAGTCTGCGACTCTTGGGAAGTACCTTTCATCTGGCCAATGAGTTGGGAAAAGAGGATAGGGACCATAGCAGTACAAATGAACGCACCTTGTATTATCGTACTCCCTATGACTAGGATGCATGATGTTCAACAACTTGATCATTTAGGATCAAGTGTGATTGGGGTTCTACCCCTGATTATGTGGACTGAATTTCATTAGTGGAGAATGGTAATGTCTTGTGACTCACTCTCGATCAATTCTTCTTATTATCTATATCAATCTTCAACAGAGACGAGACAAGATATAGAGATAGTACATGATGATCAGGATGGCATGATGATGGATGGATATTGATAGGTGGAATTCTCCCTAGTTGAGAGGTAGTGTTAAAATGTGCAAATAGGACCAAATTCCACTTTCAGACCCTCATTTCAAGAGGATGATTATTGGATTGAAATTCTCTTTTCGAGAGGACCAAAATTGACCTAAGGATCTTTAAATTTGGACAAGGAGAAATATGTTTTTGAAGTGCAGCCCACACATGTGCTACACCATCATGTAGGCTCATGAAGCCCAAGAGACATGTCTTTTGATCCACATCAACTCATATAAATAAGAGTGACCTCCACTCCCATTAGGCATCATCACGACTCAACAAATCTCTCTCTCTCCTCATTCCATTGGTTTGTACAATTCAAAAATTGCAGGTTTCTCTCACATGTGTGAAGGAGAAAGAGAACGAAAATCATAGGGCGGAAAATTTGAAGTTGACTGCAACTTTGACTAGCGTTGACTTTGACTTTCTGGGCAGAAGTTTAGTTCAATCTTTTGGGCATCTTTCTGTTTGGGAAGGCCGCACTTTTTGGCACAAAAACCGAGCTATATGGGCACTTTGACTTGGGCTGACCACAGAGATAAATTGCAAACTTTGACTGCAGAAATTCTCTCCCTTGACCAAGTTTGACTACTGATATGTTGGTTGTTTTGGGCTGACTTTGACCGGCAAGAAAAGCCGATTTTGACTAAAGTTGATGTTAGGATATTCCGACACATAGGAATAGTTAAGTATAACTTAGTCTAGTATAGAGTTAGGTAAAGTGTGTTTCTTTACTATGTACATTTGTAACTTACAATCCGACGGTCACGATATGTAGTGATCTGACGGTTCATTCTCTCCTCGGTATTACCGACACTTGATCCGTGCTTGACACCCGATTGGTCCATGAATTCTATTTAAAGCGCATGGAGGGTCATTTGTAGGTTAACCGGGCATGAGAGAAGCTTATGTAAATTTTCATTCTTTTATTAATAAATTGCCTGTAGTAGCCACGTTGGCGCAGGCCGTGGACTGTTTCCCTCTCTGAGGGTTTTACCCACGTCAAAATACTGGTGTATTGATCTGTGATCTGTTTGTGAGTGGTGTCCTTTTGGTGTTCTCTCTGAGGAACTTACCCTGTAAATTCCTACATGGTACCAGAGCTATTTGAGGGCCG